>JADDOH010005406.1:0-70240 GCA_016648135.1 Agrypnia vestita
AAAAAGCTTGAAAGGTGGGTACCTCACGAATTGAGTGAAGCAAATCAACAAATCAACAAACGCGCGTTGACTGCTGCGTTGCATTACTCAACCGGCACAATAATGAAGGGATTTTAAATCGAATCATTACCTGTGATGAAAAGTGGATCCTGTACGATAATCGGAAGCGCTCATCACAATGGCTGAACCCTGCCGAACCAGCAAACCATGCCCCAAGCGAAAATTTACTCCAAAAAAGTTACTTGTGAGCGTTTGGTGGACTAGTGCTGGTGTCGTTCACTACAGCTTTCTTACATCTGGCCAGACGATTACGGCAGATGTCTATTGTCAGCAACTGTAAACCATGATGGAAAAGCTAGCTGCTAAACAACCGAGGCTGGTTAATCGCTCTAGGCCACTGCTGCTTCATGATAACGCTAGACTACACACTGCACAACAGACGGCTACCAAATTAGAGGAGCTTCAATTGGAATGTCTAAGACATCCACCGTACTCTCCGGACCTTGCCCCAAGACATTACCATTTTTTTCGAAATTTGGATAACTTCTTGCAAAGGAAAAAATTCAACTCCGATGGGGCAGTCAAAACCGCCTTCAAAGATTTTATTGATTCCCGTCCGAATGGTTTTTATAGTAAAGGGATCGATGAACTACCTATGAGATGGCAAAAGTGCATAGATAGCAATGGTACATACTTTGATTAAATAAATATATTATAATAAAAAAAATCGGCTTTATGTTCCTCCCATACTAAACGTCAATTTCATAAGTAAGTCAAATAAACACAAAAAACCTAATATTACTAACTTAAGAAATAAATAAAAAATAAATTTTAAAAAATGTTGCGATGGTTTGAAAAATCATATAGAAATAAATGGAATAGATTCAAAAAGGACGAAATAAATAAATAAATATGTGGACAGATATATCGTCAGTATCATGGCAAAGGGATCTTTAAAAAAACTGTGTACGTATACTTACGTACGCATGTTGGAGGTTATACTTTTTTGCCGTACGTAAAAAAACAAGTGTTGTATTTTATACTTAACGATGGAAGATAGCTGGATAGAATGCCCAAGCGCATGTTCCACCTTCTGATAAACAACACAATCTAGCATTGTAAGTGCAATGATTGTTCTCCATCAACAGATAAAAAATCTATGGCGGTAATTAAGTTAAAAACAAATTTATATTAAATAACTTCAAAGAGAAAATTAACGAGGATGGCAGCGCCTAAAGCTGTGGAATTTTCATACGCCATTTTCAAACTTAATGTCGTCAATTATAAGAATTTCTATTGGCTGAACATCGCCATCTTTGCTTTCGATTGGTGAGTTGTGACTTCATGGCGTTAAATATTCCTTTACACGTTATTTCTTTTTGCAAAGTTCAAATAATTTTATTTGTCTTGTATTTGAGAAAATGATCGATGTAAGTTAATTTCCGAAAAATATAACGTTTTTCGTATTAAAACTAAAATTATCGATATTAGGATATTAATTTTGCATCATTTCATCATCTCAGTATTTAGCTAGGATCTATCTACCTGTAGAGTGTTGAGGACTAGCTCTGTACTTCTTAAGATCTACACCTTTTCCTTCTGTCTAACGCATTTAAAAATAAATTAATTAATTGATTAAATAACTGTGAACTCTTATAAATAATAAAAAGATTTGACATTTGTGGTTTGAAGAAAAATAATTCTATACTATTGTAATCATTATTTCATTCATTGAAAATAAAATAAAACATAAATTCATCACTCACACATAAACCACAATATTTTTGGACATTATTTGTAACGTTCAAAATTCTGTTTTTGAAGTTTTTTTATAACTCTTATTTCTTAAATTATTTTTTCAAATTTAAATAATTGAAAAAAACGCTCAATACAGATAATAAAAGAATTTTAAGAAAAATTACTTCACACCATAATTATGTGTATTATCACAATGTTGTGTATCATTATATTTTTCAGAAAGTCAATTAAAATAGACTAAAAATCCACTAGGTAGGTAAATAACGATTTTTTTTAAATACTAATAAAAAAATGATTAACGCTGTAAAAAGTGTCATAAGGCAGGCACACACACAAAAAAGGCACGACTTTTGTGTGTGTGTGCCT
The DNA here is from genome assembly GCA_016648135.1 of Agrypnia vestita. Lineage (NCBI taxonomy): Eukaryota > Metazoa > Arthropoda > Insecta > Trichoptera > Phryganeidae > Agrypnia > Agrypnia vestita. The sequence continues at coordinate 2,125 of JADDOH010005406.1, forward strand.
GTGGTATATTTTGCCTTTATTTGGAAATATTTAGTCTGTTTTTTACCCTGAAGAAGAAACAGTGGCCCCGAAACTGGTTTGTTTAAACCAAGTGAATATAAAATTTATTCCGCTTTAAAAATCTGCATTTCTCTCTTTGAAACCTTACAGTGTATTTTTTCTGGCTTACTCCGCTCGTATTTGAATGACTCGCTTCTCTTTTCGCTTTCAATTGGCAAAACTTGCGCATAAATATTAAATTGAATGCCACTCGGTCCAGATTCAATCGGGCCGCTCCCTCTGTGCACGGGGCGACGTCATCAGCGGGGGATGGGGCGATACGCCGCGGAGGGGCAGCTATCCGCGATAACTTCCGAACTGGAAACGATATTGGACGACGGTGTCCACGGATCGGGAATTCAATAACAACAGCTCTATGTGCGAGGCCGTTAAGTGCCCCGAACGGCCGCGCCGACCCGTTATCCGGCCCTCTGCGGCGCGAGATGATTGCCACCGTATAACGCTTTCTCGTCTCATCCCTCTATCATCTGCTTCCCGGGCGGCTGCAAATGCCGGCATCTGCGCGGATAAGTGCGCCCCTTTATTTCAAATGTATACAAAAAATGAAACGAGAAAATCGTTTGCAGTGATGCATTTATTTCCAGATGACACCGTTTTTCTTAACCCAAAAATATTATGTTAACTTGTGTTAAGGTAAAAATGTACTTTAAAGGCTTTAAAAAATATAATAATAATAGCAAAATAACTTTGTTAATTTTTTTTTTGTTGTGTGAAACATTAAAGAAATTCATTTTTAAATTTTTATATTAGGTCCTTACGTATGAAATTGGCGTTTAGTATGGGAGGAACATAAAGCCGATTTTTTCTTATTATAATATATTTATTTAATCAAAGTATGTACCATTGCTATCTATGCACTTTTGCCATCTCATAGGTAGTTCATCGATCCCTTTACTAAAAAAACCATTCGGACGGGAATCAATAAAATCTTTGAAGGCGGTTTGGACTGCCCCATCGGAGTTGAATTTTTTCCTTTGCAAGAAGTTATCCAAATTTCGAAAAAAATGGTAATCTGTTGGGGCAAGGTCCGGAGAGTACGGTGGATGTCTTAGACATTCCAATTGAAGCTCCTCTAATTTGGTAGCCGTCTGTTGTGCAGTGTGTGGTCTAGCGTTATCATGAAGCAGCAGTGGCCTAGAGCGATTAACCAGCCTCGGTTGTTTAGCAGCTAGCTTTTCCATCATGGTTTGCAGTTGCTGACAATAGACATCTGCCGTAATCGTCTGGCCAGATTTAAGAAAGCTGTAGTGAACGACACCAGCACTAGTCCACCAAACGCTCACAAGTAACTTTTTTGGAGTCAATTTTCGCTTGGGGCATGGTTTGGCTGGTTCGGCAGGGTTCAGCCATTGCGATGAGCGCTTCCGATTATCGTACAGGATCCACTTTTCATCACAGGTAATGATTCGATTTAAAATCCCTTCATTATTGTGCCGGTTGAGTAATGCAACGCAGCAGTCAACGCGCGTTTGTTGATTTGCTTCACTCAATTCGTGAGGTACCCACCTTTCAAGCTTTTTCACCTTACCAATTTGCTTCAAGTGATTAAAACAGTTTTATTACTAACACCGCAGCCTGCAGCTAACTCGGATGTGGTTTGCGATGGATCCGCTTCCACAATAGCCTTCAATTCTTCATTATCAACTTTGGTCTCCGGCCGTCCACGGGGCTTGTTCTGCAGGTCGAAATTTCCAGAACGAAAACGTTGGAACCAAAAACGCACTGTGTTTTCTTTTGCGGCACCGTCGCCATACACATCATTAATCCTTCGAGCCGTTTCTGCAGCACTGGTGCCACGGTGGAACTCGTACTCGTAAATAACGCGATATTTCAAGTTTTTCATTTTGTAAACTGAGTGACGCAAAGAAAAAAACAAATGAGGAAAAAACAAATGAACTATAATTTTCAAAACACAAATACATGAGTAAATAGCTGTATAAATTTGGATTTGGAATTCCTAACCAAAAAGAAGATATTTGAGATCAAATTTGCCAGTACGGCAAAACGCCAATTTCATATGTAAGGACCTAATATTTACAGTAAATCTAAAAATATCTGCATACCTATTTGTTTCGTTTTTACCAAAATACTTAGATGATTAGAACCAAAAACGCACTGTGTTTTATTTTGCGGCACCGTCGCCATACACATGATTAATCCTTCGAGCCGTTTCTGCAGCACTGGTGCCACGGTGGAACTCGTACTCGTAAATAACGCGATATTTCAAGTTTTTCATTTTGTAAACTGAGTGACGCAAAGAAAAAAACAATTGAGGAAAAAACAAATGAACTATAATTTTCAAAACACAAATACATGAGTAAATAGCTGTATAAATTTGGATTTGGAATTCCTAACCAAAGAGAAGATATTTGAGATCAAATTTGCCAGTACGGCAAAACGCCAATTTCATATGTAAGGACCTAATATATGAATCGAAATACAGTGTTTTGTTCTATTATATGTTAAATGTTTGGTGTACGTGTATTAAAAAAAAAATTCAATGCAGTAATCGAGTTGAAATGTGCTAAATTTGGTATTTTATGGGAAACACATTTTATAAATTTATAGAAAACATGATTTTGGAAGTGGAATACACAAAATCTAGAATTAAGTCCATTTTAAATTAGTAGACCACAGTGATTGCATTCAAGATATTTTTTTTTAATTTTTGATGCTTATATACCCCACACATGGATACCGGAATAAAAGAGTATTTTTTAATTGATATGTAACTTTATAATAACATTATTCATATTTATCAAAAGAAAATACTTTGTATAAACCGTTAAAAATACTTTGTATAATAAAATTTATTGAATAAACAACATGTTTCGGGGCCAATACATCTTTCATCAGGATAGAACATATAATAAAAATTAAAATTGAAAGTAAAGACTAACAAAAAATACTTGAGAGTCAAATAATTAATAAGGATTTTATATAAAAACATTTGCAAAAAAGTTTTTATTATTTAAAATATTTAATTTACTATTAATACTTTCAAAAAATTCTAATAAATAATTCTAATCAACGAAACATTCCTTAATTGTATTTGTTGATTTGCGACACTCTAAATTTAGTTATGAATATTATTCATAAATTATTTTATTAAAAAAATAAAAAAAATATATTATGAAAACATAAGTGATTAACAATTCCTAACATAACTATATATGAATATTTTTCAAAAAAAAATATATTTCTTTGGCCATTCGCCTTGAAATATGTTGATATTTTCAATACACAAATGGTAAATACAACGTATATTTTTATTAACTATATAAAATATTTAAGATTTAATTGTCTTGGCGTATTACTGTGTGGGTATAATTTCTAAATATTTTCATAAATAAGTTAAGCGTTCTTTAGCCGGTGATGGAATCGAAAGCGAAGTTTAATCAGTTTATCTCGCGACTGGTCGTTTAAGCGGGGTTAATCTATACTTGAAAAACGAACGAGCCACTTATCCTTATCAATAAAATATCCTCGGGATAAAACCTGGATCGCCGCCTTACTTTCAACCTTTATTACCTTTTTCACGGCAATATAATGAAAAAATCTTTAAAACAACCGACCCCGGCTCGGGCGGCCGACAAGTCGGGGAACATAAAAAACAATGAAGGGTGAAACAAAAAGTTTAGTCCCCCGCTGGGGAAGTGGAAGACAGCGAGTTCCTGATTTATGTTCTTCACGTTCATCTAATGAATAAGGGTAATTACTTTTTTGCAACGCTGTAATAAAGAAGACAGACGATAATCCGTCCGAAGTAATGGAATCTTATATTATCAAAAGCGCTTACAAGGTAGCTGGCGCCGGCCATGTTTCCGATACAACAATGTCAACTTGAAACCAGCTTTATGGCTTGAAACAAGCCATTTCGCGGTCGGAAAAGCAATCACTTATTTTAGAGAATTTTACTGTAAAGATATAGGTATATCCAAAGTTAGGACTTTCTGAAAACAAGCACTTGAGTAGGTATGTATATCACTCATGGAAGTGAAAATTTTCAAAATTAACAAGAAACGAAATTCTTAGGATTACTCATAGGATCATTCTAGGATTACTCAAAATTAACATTGGCTGCAGTATGGTAGATAGAATAAAGAAAGGAGTGCTGAGATGGTTTGGTCATGTGGAACGTGTGAACGAGGAAAGAATGGTTAAGAAAATATATGAGGCGAGTGTTGAAAGCAACAGGAATAGAGGGCGTCCGCAAAAGACCTGGCACGATCAGGTACTACAAGTATTTGAGGATGGCCCTGTTCAAAGTCGCAACAACCGTAGAACGTGTATGAGAAGATGTATAAATGTGGCCGAAGCAAAAGTGGTGCGCCAGGATAGAAGGGAATGGCGTTCAATCCTCTCTGCCTACCCGTGCGGGGAAACGGCGTGATGGTTAGTTAGTTAGTTAGTTAACATTTTAGGCTCTCATGAAACTCCCATGTTGAGCATGTAAAATCTGAAATTTCTCCAATAACCGATATACTATATCGACTCCAAGGCCTGCTGCCCACATCCGCACCACATATTATGCCATAATACACTCCTATATCAGATGTCTAGTTAGTATATTGGACACGATTACCAAGAAACTAATATATTAAATACAAGCAATCCAAAATAGAGCCATAAGGAATATCACGGCATACACATGTCAAAGATATATTACGGTACTTCAAAAATGTATGAAATTTTAAAATTATTATTTTTTCTATGAGCCACTCTTTAATTTGTTTTCATATGTCTAAAAACTTATACAGTATTTTTTTCAGATTTTACAGAGAACTTCTAGGGGTCGCTCCCAACTGTGAAAGTGTAGGGCTTATATATTATAGATATTATATTATAAGTTAAAAAATACAATTTGCTATTTAAAATGTGATTTTTTTATAACGTAAAATTTAGTTCAACTTTAAATTTTAAAAAATTAAATAATTACATGAAAGATTTAAAAAATTAATAGGAATAGTAATGACGTCAACGTGAACTTTTCTGAGTCAGGAAATTTTTGTTGATAATCTTTATCCGCTATGAGTAAATATTACTTCTGCTTTTCATCGTCTTCACCCCACCGACGACTCTTCCATGAGTAGAATGAATAAAAGTCTTAGCCTTATTGTGGCCATTATCATCCTTCCAAGTCCTAACATCACAATCACCGTTTCGTCAAAAAATCACACGAAACGGCGATTATGTGCAAATTTAATGTATGGTTTGTAACAAAATGTAACGAAAATGAAAATCAAGTTTTTAACAATAATGAGAGCGTTTATTCTCGCTTTGGAGAACCTTTCAATCCTTAATTTTCGTGGACAGTGACTATTCTCCATTTAGTTTACATGAAAACTTTATACTCAAAGTATTCAAAACTGACAAGCTCTTCAGACAGATACCAAAAATGTCATTTGCTGAGTTTTTTACCTTCTCTTATAATCGCTTCAATCGCAATGTCAGTGTCACAATCGTTAATTCAGTCTAGAACAAAAGAAACATTAGGTACTTCTCAAAAACTCTAGTTGCGATATTAATACGTTTAATCACGCTTTCTATGGTTTAAAATACTACGGGGATCAGGAGCGGGTTGTTTTCAACCGATCCAGATGTTGCATGCACTGGCATGATTGATTTGAAACGTTGCAGTTATTTCCCCAAACGGCGCATATTTTCGAAACTTAAATCAATGGTAGAGACAACTAAAATTAAGAAATACATTATACATACGATTCTGCCAAAATATAACATTACAACTGCCATATTACAAGTAATTCAACATTCATCACAACTCAACATTAAACCACGTTTAATTCTGATATCACCAGCCTAAAAAAGGACACAAAATCAAATACACTTATCGTCATCGACTCAAACGAAAAAATTTGGAATAAACTCCCTAAAGTACATCGCCGATTTGCAATATAACGCATATCGTAGTGAACTAAAATTTCCAATAATAAATAAAAAAAGACTACCAAAGTTCTTAAAAAATATTTTCTAAATAGCTTTATAAGACAGTGATGTTTTTTTTCATTAAAATACTTATATACATTATCAGTATCTGTATACAATTTTTCCTTGTCTGTAAACTATTTTTTCTGTATATTTTTTGATTATACCTTATTCTTTGCAATTTTAAGTCTTACTTACTATATTCTATTATTATTATATTTCATCTATTTAGTTCTTTAACTTAATATAAAATTGTATTATTTATTTTTCTCTTACATAAAAAATGTCAACATATTAAGCATATTAAGCAAAGGCAATATTCAAAAAGTCACCTAGGATTTAGAATTAATGAATTCTAGATATTATGTCTCTATCCCGCCCAAACTGATATTTTCTATAAATTTATCAGCTAGATTTCCTATAAAATCTCGAATTCAGTTCATTCAATACCTTCGATGACCGTATTTAAATTGTTTGTAATACTGCTGTCTTTACTTTTATACAACTCATCTTCTAAATAAATATAAATGTAAGAGTTCTTTTGTACAAAATCTCTAATCTCTGAAAGTTCTTCACCGATTGCTTTGAAATTTTGACACAACGTTGCTTTCAAATACGAAAATGTTTTGTGTGTACTTACTTTAATAAATAAAAATGTAAATGCTTCATTGCCCAAAATCTTAAATCTCTTTAAGTTCTACACCATTGCTTTGAAGTTTTGACACAACGTTCCATTCGAATTCGGACTGGTTATTTTTTTAAAAAGGCGCTGGTCGACTCCGTTCACTTTACTAAGCCACTTGCATTGGAGTGTGTTACAGTGCGTTTACAAAAACTCGAAACAATATTTTAAACAGTAAATGTTAGACGCAAAAAATATATAAACAGTATTTTATTTACTTAACCTGAAATAAGCATATATGTATCATAAAAAAATATATTTAATTTTTTAAATCCCCAAATAATTATTATTTTGAAATCTATTCGTAACCATCCAACTAGAATCCAATAGATTATCCGATTTCGTTTTAAAAATAAGAATGATTTCAAATTTGTAAAATATAAAATTGTAAAATATAATAAAAACATCTTTATGCTTTTTTAATAAAATAAAATAATTTCAAATTTTTATAATGAATTTCAATCAGATAAACTATTGTCGCCTGTATCGTACTACAAATCTTCGTCTAAATTTATATTAAATTGATGAAAGTCTGTGAGTTCATCCATTTGAATATCGTTTGTCGCGTACTCAATTTCAATTCATTTTGTATGTCTGCAAACATTTTCCCGTTCGCTGATGGTTATTTATAAAATACTTTTTTCCAAAACTAATGTCTTCACAGATTCCAATGTCATACCAACATTATTAAAGGCCACACATCCTATAATTTGTGACCATATTTTCTCAATAGGATTGAGTTCCGGGTGGTATGGTGGCAATCTTAATACTTCGTGTCCATGTTCTTGGAAAATATAATCCATTGCATACTCTTTGTGTTTCGTTTTGTGCAAATTTATTACGTTATAGAGCTCTGCCTTCAGCATAGTACTGGTAAATTCTATGCCTTTCTTAAAAGCCATGTGACCATATCAGCGTTTTATAAATTTGAGGTAGGAGCAGGATTGAGGACCTTATTATGATAAAATGCATTGTCAATGACTACTACTGACTTATGTAAATGATTTAAAATAAAATATAAATAAGTACTCATACTTATTTACTATAATATTTGTCATTTTTGAATTTTATGTTATATGTGAAAAAATTCAACAATTATAATTGCCTTCGAATGAAAGTATCATGTGTGTAATGATAGATGGCGCTGTTAGTTATTTTTTGTTTGTAACCTTTGATCCAAACGATTTATTTATGACCATGGTTACCTCAAAAAACAACACAACAATCATCAACTATCCCAATTTTAAATGTCAGTCTGTTCGTAACTCGCTGGAATTAGTCTATAATTACAACACTGATAATGACTAGCAGCTAATGAGGCCCAGGCGCTTGAGTGTGACACGTCAATCAGCGCGCGGTTTAGGTTCGAGGGTCGTTATTAGTTATTACTATTTTTCACGGTTTTCAGATAGTAGTTAATAAATACCGAATTGCTAGTTTTATATAATTCTTCGAGATATTTATATACATTAAAAACTCTTTTGCTTGACTTGAAAGCGATTTTTCCTTTCCTAACTTAGACATATTCGCAATTTTGTGGTCACCTTATCTTTAAGCAAAAAATATTAAAAAAAGAAACGACCGCCTCGCTCGCCGGTCAGAGTGTTACTAAAGCGGCCATTGGAGTCTCTTTAAAAAAGGAATACCACTACATAATTTACATGTTGCAGAGGGTATTACTCACACTAATGCAAGTGGCTTACCTTAAATGAACGAACTCTCTCAACGTTTTCAATATTGATAAATATTAAGATATGCGTAATATTTTCCGAATTCAAATATTTTTATTACATTCGGTGAACTTTCGAGCTTATCGTTTCAAACGACATTATTCCGAGATTCATATTTAATTCACACCTTGAATGTTGCATTGCAATATTAAACATAAAATAATAGATTCTAAAATAAAGTGGATAAATCTACTTACAATCTAAGTTTATAAAATACACTTTTCGGTTCTCAAATTCAGAATGTATTCCGAGGCGCAAAAAGCAAAATGGCTAAATAAAAAAGTATGAGCGACGTTTTAAAAATTTTGCCTCCTACCAATATAATTCGGGGCAGATGTTTATTTATATTAAGTGTATTTTTAAAATTCAGCAGTGATCAGTTTAAGTGGTAAATTTCGACAGAAACTCCATCTTTTGTTGAGGATGTCATGAAAATTGACTTTCTTTGATTTCACAAAAAGGCCATTACTGAAAAAAATTTCCCATAAAATTATAATTTTACGAAATATTTCTTCGACGATGACCAGAAAACTTATAAAAAAATCTACTTCTATTAAATATTTTGTGTATAAAATGTACTACGATACAATCTCATACAATACAGGGATTTTATATATGCGTTATCTTCTGTTAGTTGTATCTGATTTCAATCAAACATTTAAGCCAGTTAATTAATTATTCTATCCCCTATGCCATGCGGCAGTTGTTAAAAACTTAACTACCCTTATATTGGTATGAGACAAAATATTTATAACGATACCAAAAAAAAGCTTTTTTTGTAAAACAGCGCCATCTGTTGGACGTAAAAGCAACACACGCTATCTATACCTATTAAACTCAATGTCTGTCTGTTCTCTTTATACAAATCTATACCGTTTTTCCAATCTGACCCAAATTTTGCATACTTATTCTTTAGGACCCGGCGAGTAACAGAGGCGACACTCCCTCTCCCTCTTTACCCCTCTCCCAACCGGATATATTTTCTATGCAAATCTCTACTGTTCGACTGATCTGACTCAAATTTTTTATACTTATTATTTAGGCCCCGGCGAATAACAAAAATGACATTTACTTCCTCCCCTTTTACGCCTCCCTCTCACCCCGATCTATTTTCCATGCAAATCTTTATCATTCGACCGATCTGACACAAATTTTGCACACTTATTCATAAGGATACGGCGGGTACATAGGCAAAATTTCCCACAAAATTTACACATTTATAACAAGTGCAATAAGTAATTATAATATACTTTTTAAACAAACAGGGTCCCCCTGTTGTATTGGCAATACCCAACGGGTAGATTTTCCTCACCTTTTGACCATTTCGCGGCTGCGGTTAATGAATTTAACAGGGAATTTAGTCCCAAAAGTGCTGACGTACGTAAGGCATACCCACTCTTTGAATAGCTGACCATGCTTATGATAATAATAAAAATAATAATAATACGTCTTTATTTCAGCTTGTTGAGAATAGATTCTCACCTGACATATTGATATATATATAAATATAAGTAAAAATAGCAAAACAAGAATAGACATACAAGTAGATAAGAAAGGTCTTTATTTCAGCTTTTTGAGAATAGATTCTCACCAGCCATATAGATATATATATCTGGCTGGTGAGAATCTATTCTCCATATATATATATATTCTATATATTATACATATAAGTAAAAATAGAAAAACAACAATAGACATACAAGTAGATAAGAAATGAAAACATGTCGAAATTAAAAATTGAAAGTAGAAAATAATAATAAAAATAAATAAATACATATAAAATAATGGAGAACAGTCACTGTTGCATAATTAGTGTCCATCTTTTGTGCGTTGGGGAGTCAAGCCACATAGCTTGAATAATATAGAGTTGTTAGACCCCCACATCCTCTTTCTTGCGCTAACTATCTTCAGTCATTGGAGAGCGGCAAAGCCATGGACCCTATGTTCTGCGAACTTTTGAGATGCACAGCAACGCCAGGGTAGACCGAGCATTATCCTGAAGGCATTTATAATGCACTCTCATAGAGTTATAGGACACCACAGTGTGTCTGCACCACAGCTCACTTGTGTAGGTACTGATTCGTGCAATAGGTAACGAAAAGGTATCTTTTCACTTCGTTACTGCATCTAAAGAACTTCATGACTAGCATATTGGGCTTACACTAATAGCTCTTCTCTGTTTTTCGATATCCTTAATTTCACATAAGTTGTCGCATATAATGTGACCAAGATATTTAATGTTGATGCTGGGCTCCAAAGTTTGGCCCACCGGACGACATTGTCAGGAGGCGAATCACTTTGAAAAACACCTATGTTATCCGCCGGGTCCCAAAAAATATGTTTCCAAATTTTGAGTCGAACGGTACAATTTCCATTGAAAGTATATCAAGGGAATGGGAAGGGATTAAAGGGGAGGGAGAAAATGTATTTTTCGGGTCCTAAAGCATAAGTATGCAAAATTTGAGTCGAATCGGACAAACGGTGTAGATTTGTATAGAGAACAGACAGACAGACAGACATTGAGTTTTATATAATTTTGATATAAATGTACTTTCTAAAGAATAGTTATATAAAGCACCTCAGAACATTCAACATTCTTGGCACTGTATATAGTAAATATCTTCAAGTTACCCAATAAGTATAATTAATCTTCTGAATATTGCTTTAAATTTAAATTGATCAGTTTAATGATTTTAAACACTAAAAAAATTATTCGTGCTTCACGCAATTCATTAATTTAGCTTAAATTAAAAAATCTTTTTTTTTCTGAAAACTGACTAGTTTGAATGTTGCCATATCGGTTTTTCTGCGGTTGTCAGGCAGTTGGCTTTTCAGGCAATCGTCTGTCGGCAAAGAGGTTATACAACCTGTCGAAAAATTGTGATCCACCTTTTCAGCTTTGATTTCTCTCTCGCGTAAAATGCTTTTTATGTAACTGTACGGATAATTTAATGTAATCTTTCGGATTAAATTCAAGCCATGCTTAGCATTAAACAATTGTGAAAAATATTCGGTAAATGAATTTTTTTTTTTTTTCTTTTGAATAATTATTCATTTATATATTCACTTTTATAACGAAATATTTTATTAATGTGGCTTAATTAAATATTTTTGAGAAATAATATTTTTTGTTATTACCAAACATTATTTGTTAACAAAATGTATATTTTAAACGATAATTAAATTGTTTTGAATCTTTGAAGTCGTAAATTTGAATAATTTCAATTATTATTATAATATTCAATGAATATTTAATGGACTGAATGCCAGAAACTGAGAATTGAAGTGCAAACTTATGGATAGTATATCAACTTTTCAAAGCAAGAAAACACTTTGTGGCTTGACATTATAAGAAATTTAAGAAAAAATTACATACTATGTTTTAAACCACTTAATTGCTATATATATTTGTCAACTAGTTTCGGTTGGACTCAACCTTCTTCAGGACAATTACAATATAGACTAATCTAGGTACAGAAATTTATAAAGGAGGAAAGAAAAAGAGAGAGGGACAGAGTGTCAACTAGGTGGGGGGGGAGGGAATGGGAGGAGTTAACTGAAGATAGAGGGAACAACTTTAAAATCGGACTATTAGATAAATTTATTTGTTTATTTATTATTTGACTATTATTGTTGATAGCTTTATTAATTTCTAATGCTTCTAGATTGTTAAGTCGCAAACCTAATCCGTTTTTGTGTAAAATTTTTGGCCCTGTATTATTATTAAATGTGTGATTAAAATTAATTAGATGTTCGGCAAATTCAGAAAAACCTACATTTGTTAAGCATTTAATGTGTTCTTTTATTCTAATATTTACGTTTCTCGATGTTTTACCAATATAGAAAGCTGGGCAATCATTACAGCTAAGTTTATAAATACCAGAATGGTTTAATATATTTTCTTTGTCTTTACAGTTACTTAATAATTTGCCTAAATTGTTACTGGTATAAAATGCTGGCTTTATCTCTTTAGGGAGTTTAGTCGTACTTAGTATTGAAAAATTATTTATTCCTCCCATTCCCTCCCCCCCACCTAGTTGACACTCTGTCCCTCTCTCTTTTTCTTTCCTCCTTTATAAATTTCTGTACCTAGATTAGTCTATATTGTAATTGTCCTGAAGAAGGTTGAGTCCAACCGAAACTAGTTGACAAATATATATAGCAATTAAGTGGTTTAAAACATAGTATGTAATTTTTTCTTAAATTTCTGATAGTATATCAGTTGCACATCTGCAATGTGATCAGACATCTCCTGTTATTTTAAAATGGTATATTTGATGGTATATTATTTTGTTGAGATTGATTAAATCAGAAGGCTATGGACTTCCAAAAACAGCTCTTCAGAGAGTGCATCATGGAATGACGCAACCAGGTAAGAAATTTTTATGTATTAAAATCATTAAAAATTCAAATTATTTTGGGTATATTCAATATTTTCAAAATCATAATACTGGATTTTATTCCCAGGGGGATCAAGATATAGTATTGATGTTTCATAGAGATGAAGCTTTTGTATGGGAAAAAAGGCATGGAAGTCTTTTTGGGTATTCACAGGGCTTACAACATATCGTACGGCTAGCGTAATCACTTTACACAATGTAATGTTTTCCAATACCAACCTTGATAGATTAATGGATTAAATATATAAAGACCCAGGGCCTTTCTACGAGCAAAAGCAGCCGTATCGGCCCTACACTTTCGCCAGCCAGTTTGGCATTGTTTTAATGTTAAAGCAGTTTCCTCGCTACGTCGCTGACGATGCAAAAGCACTCCTGCGATGCGACGGGGAAACTGCACATTATTAAAACAATTTATTAAAGAAAATAGCTATACATAAAAATAAAATCGCAAATAAATAAAAAAAATATATTCGAAAGCAGAGAAATACAAGGGAAAAAATAACAAAGTATAAATATAATGAAAGGTTATCTCGCGATAGAGAAGGAATCTGGCTCCTGGCGCATTTAAGAGGATTACTAAGAGGCGCACCAGAAGTCAGATATACCATACCTCCCCACCGGCTAGTCAGCGAGGTATGAGATTCAGGGTTTGGATATCGTGGATTCGATCAGAATTATACGCGTAGTGACTCAATAAGCCAGAATATGACACAAAATAATTAGGGTGAAGAGATTACTAGGCTGGATCTTGATTTACACAGGGAACTGAAAACAAGTTGAATTATTGACACAGTTTATTATGAATATCACATTGAACAATTTAAATTCATAAAGTCCTGACTATTTCTATATCTACCTGGTTTTTTAATACTATGAAGCTCGGCCGCTAACTATTTTTATACTAAACTTTCTTGTATGATATTCAGTAGCAAATTTTAAAAATACCTATCACAATTTTTTAATTTTTATTTATTTATTAGAGACACTAACAGGATAATAGGTACATGATACTCTGATAATAAACATTATAGTAAAGACTGTGCCCATTATCCTAATTACAAGTATCTTCGGCACGCTCTAGTAACATGTATTTTTGCAATTAATTATATTTTACATGTACATTTATGTGTATTGTATATTTTGTGTTTGAATGTAGTGCGATTAGTATTTAATGAATGATTGATTTAATAGATCTATAGATTTATGTCATTGTTTAGAAAATGGATGTTGTGTGTGAGTGAGTTTTTGAACGAAGATAAAGTGTCTGCAAGAATATCAGTATCAATGTTAGCGTCAGCACAATACAAATTATATGTGCGACACAACCTTGTGATGCAAAAAAAGTAACCGACATTATTAGTGTGCTGATTTATTCTGAAGAACTCCGGGTTTCTCATACGGGGTTTAACAGGCAAATTTATATCAGATAGAGAGAGAGAATAAATAGGTCCGCTGAGAATCTTGTGTAGCACAACGCGATCGGATATTTTCCGTCGGAACGCAAGTTTGTGCATCTTGAAAAAGGCAAGTAATGAGATTTACAATACAGTCTTTTGTATTGTAAATCTCAGATAACTCTCAGATAAATCTTAAAAAAAGATGCACAAATCATGACGTCACATCAAAGAGAGAAATCGAACGCCACATGACTCAAATTCTGTGTGTTTTTATCTTCATTGTTTGCTTCGATCTGCCGGCACTCTCCTGGTCCACATTTCATGGAGATGCCAGCTGTCCGCGCAGTTGGATCACCGCATCTGCTTTCCCAGTTTCGCACCTCGTTCTCTGCGTTCGCCTTCCATCTCAGCTACATCCTCCTGTTGTTATTAAGTTTAGATTGTAGGTTTTTTCAGTTTATTTTCCACTATTTGCTTTATATTAAAGTTCGTTAAAACGAAACGTTTGTTCTAGAATTATTTACACCGTAATCTTACTCAGCAGTATTTAATCGCGGGAGAATTTAAATCTTGATGTATTAATTTTTGATTTAAATGATGATGACTACATTTCATTGCGTTATATTAAATTAGAATACGTGATGGATTTGACTCTCCGCATGCGGGAGGGTTTTAGTTAAAATATACTTGAATTACAATATTAAATATTATAGCTATTTATTAGTTTTATCACTTGCTATTTAAAAATTACGGATCACCGTCCGTGGAAGAAGATTACATATTATTTACATAATGATGTTGAGTAGCACACCGTATTAAGGATCATTACATTTTTCATTATAGATTTTATTTAAATTTTAAAATTTAGATTATTTGGGGTATTTTAGTCGAGCAGAAAATCATTAAAAGGCCACAGACGTACAGCGCTATTGCGGGACAGCATCATAGTAGTACAGGAATTCTGCAAAAATATACAAAAATATTAGATAAAATACCTTTAGGTCTGCTGAATCCAAACTCGAGGGTCACTGATGGAATAGTACCAGGTCGGCAAGTCGTTCGATCTACCTGAACCCCTGTGAATAGGTGGTTAGGTGGTCTTGATAACAAAAGAGAGCTTATGTTCCCGCGTGCGAGTTTAAATAACCTTCTTAGGCCTAGTGATGGGCAGTACTGAAATTAATCGCAATTCTTTTTTTTTATTATTAGTGCGCAATTATTTCATCACAGTAAGTAAAACAGAATATGAAAGATACAACGAAATAAATACATATCATGAAAAATTACAAAAGTAATAAAAAAATAAAACAAAAATATTTCGTTTTCCCGGTAAGGCACTAACAAGCCCCTTTCAGGAATAGTGGTACCTACATGCGTAGCACCTGTTAGTTTACGCACCCGCTATTTGTCTATGGTGGTTTGCCCAAGCTTTCTCTTTGAATTAGAGATCATTTTTGACAAGCTTTGGAAAGAGCATGGTTGGATAGAAAGATCCACGAGATTTTGGCGGCTCCAAATAGGTAAGAAGTATTATTTACTATATTTACCGATATCTTAGGGACAGTACCATACGATAGCAATCATGAGGTCATACCATTGTTAATTATAATAATTTTTGCATAGGGCCGCTTTATTGGAATGACGCCGTCTGTACGGACTACCACTATGTGTTGGCGGATTAATAATTTTTGACCGCTACATATACGGCGGGGAGTGTTTAAACCTTATCAGAGGAATACCTGAGAGAGATATGGGCCATTTGTTTCCTTTTACAATTTCATTGCCGGATTAGAGGTAATCTACAGGCTGCTCTGACTACATGCGTTGTCTAACCTAAAATGGCGCCACATGTTGAAGAAATTCAAATTTCAAGTAAACCCACTTCTTTCTACTAAAACTTCCAACAGAGAATTTCAAGGCACCCAACGTCGGCAGGAGACGACAATCTGTAAAATCATATATGTAATTTTTATTTCAATAATTTCTTTTTGAACCTTGCAAACTTTTTTGAATGACACCGCCAATATTATAAATTCAATATAAACTGCTTTATAACAGTAATTTCAACTACCCTAAATTCTTAATTTAAATTGGTGTAATAAGTAAATGTATATCAACTTTTTATTGTAAATTTAAGTAATATTATTCAGCCGAACCTGGTATTAATTTGTTATAATTATAAACTCATCTCAATCTTAATAAATTGTATTTTCTTGACAACTGACAAAATATTAGTTTTAATTTCACAGTATACCCATGCAACCACAGGGCTAATTATATTTACATGCTTGTATATTAAATATTTATATTTTTTTCATAGCTTAAAATCAAACATTAAGAACCCACATTCTTTTGTTCTGCTACTGGCTGGTCGGGGGGCGATTAGAAGTTGGTTCCGATTTGCACCCTAGTATGTCAGGCGGCAGATTGGATGGATCTTATTTAATATTTTAATTATAAATCCAGTTTCTAAGCTCGCAATAAAATATAAATTACAGACGGTTACACCGTGGAGACGGCTTAAAGAAAATGAAAATACTCAATTGGAAAAAAATAAAATAAAAGGACATCACAACCTAAAATACGTAAGTGTAACGGGGTGGTAACCAAATATTTTTCAATAGGGAAATATTTTACGTAGATTTATCTTTTCGATTGAATTACAAACTTAATTTTATTTAAATACAAAATATTTACCAAAAATAAAGTACTTTTTTAAATTTGTTATGTCTTTTAATACTCCAAGAAATACATTCTCATTTTTAAAAAAAATACTTGAAAGGTTATTTGCGAAGAGAAGCGCTTCATCAGTTCGCATGTCAGATAGGTGAGGTCTCCATTGAATTGTTCATCACAAACGGATGTTAAATAATAACCTGAATAGTGGTCGAGATTAACTGTGAGCATAATAGATATAGTCCCACGATCCCGGGTGGTTATGTGTGTGTGCAAGTGGTATTCAAAAGAGCGAATGCAATCCTGGTTAACCTTTTATTCCATGGAAGGTTTTTAGCAGACAGGGATGTTTCGAGAGTGCAGACAAGCCTTTTAAAAATTCAACTGTTTCCATTGTACGATATGACAGGGCCTCATTCAGACTGCCCTGTATAGCTGCTTTGTACGTGAAATAAAATTTATTTTCAGATTAAAAATACCTTTTTTACCAGTGCTTAATTAGATGTATTTTAGTATTTTATGGTTTTTCTTTATTTTTTATATCTATATATTCATTATATCTTTATTCTCGAACATATTTTGAAAACGTTTTATTTTTTTATCCGAGAATATCAGAAAACGAAATTTACATGTTTTAGTATCTAGTTAATTTGTATTTCTGTTAAATATTCATATATATACATATGCAAATGAGTAATATATATGTCGGAAATATTTAGTTACCTAAATGTTTTATTAGCACACCACAACATCATTTCACCTATCATGCTCTTCCTAATGAAATGAGATAGAAAAAAATTATAGAAATTTAAAAATCTACTACAAAAATCAATCAGAAGAACGCTATGGAAAAAAAATCTTATGAAAAACAATCAATATATACTTTTAAATGTTACAATACCTTCTCAAATGTTATGACTTAATCTAACGTTTCTAGATACATTATATTTATCTTACATTATATGTATCCCTTTTCACTATAATATAATTAACAATACGAATGACAATGACCCCCACTTTACACGAGAATTAAATTCTCTATTAAAGGTGGGTAAGCGTGAATATTCTATATGTATTCTAGAATTTTTAGTATTATTTATTAATTAAAATTATAAGTTTTATGAGAGTTGTTGTTCTATTTAGTAGTATCCATGTGTAGCCCGATCACTTAAATCATTCAATTAATTTTCAATCACTTAAAAACCACACTCCGTAGACACTGAAATGTTATTATTAAATCCTCTTGTCCTGAATGTCTTAATTATATCACATTTATGAATGAATAGCTGTCGTATCAGCTTAATATTTCATATTTTGAATATTTTCATTTAACTTCAGTAATGAAGCTTTATTCAAGTGACTAAATAGAGCAATATTTTGTTTGAAACAACGTATTTATAAAATGTTATGATTACAAAAGTCGAAACGTTATATATCAGCTTTATTCTTTCGAAGGAAATTAACATATCACTGTGATGTAACATATCAATTTCCTTACTATTTTTCATACGAAGAAAGCTTTAGACATTGGACTTTTATTTAGATGTATCCAAGACGTTAGTTAGACAGCAGATTCCTTTCTGTTTTGCACATAAAGAAAGCTTTAGATACAGAATTTTTATTTAGATAGATTCAAGCAATTTATATATATATATACATGCTGGACAGATTAATATATATGTACAAGGGCAATATAATAAGTATGTGCTCGTTTAAGATGCAAAAATGCATTTTTATTTGTTTTCTTAAACATATTTCACTTACCCGGCAATTTTCTAACTTATTTAAGCCATCCAAAAAAATTATTTGCCAAATTCAGAAAAAAAGATTAATATATATATGTACAAGGGCAATGTAATAAGTAAGTGCTCTTTTAAGAGACAAAAATGCATTTTTATTTGATTTCTTAAATGTATTTCACTTACCCGACGATTTTCTAACTTTTTTAAGCCATCCAAAAAAATTATTTGCCAAATTCAGAAAAATAGGCCTCTGTTTCGGCAATAACTTCCTCGGTTGACCTGAACATGTTCTGAATTGTTTGAAATGGAATCAAAAATGGCATGGGGTCAAATATAGAGCAGCAACTCAGAGCACTTTTTTCTTCGCCAAATGGGCCAAACGTTTTACTCATCAATCTAATGTTGAATCGGCCAAATAAATCAACTTCCCCGTGATTGTTTTTTCTTGCCTTAAATAGTCGAAGATGATGTCTCTCAATCTCCAAAAAACGGTGGTCATGACCTTTTCGGTCAATAGAAACGTTTTCACCTTCTTTTAAGCAGGTTTTCCAGGTTAAGTACACTTTTTTTCACCTTCTTTTAAGCAGGTTTTCCAGGTTAAGTATACTTTTTTTTTATTTCTGTCGTTTGGTGATGGATTCATGTTTCGTCGAGTTACGATACGCCGTGTAAACTTTTTAGTATTGCGCTTAAATATGTACAAATGTGCTTCGAAGTTGACAAACCGTTTTTAAGCCACAGTGAGCGAACGCTGCAGTCACTTAGCGATAGCTTTCGTTTGTTAATTTTTTATCAAAGACAAAAATATTTTATTACTTTTTTTATGTCAGAAGATATTATAGTTATTGGGCAAACCACTTTTTGCATTTATATATATATTTTCACTTATTTATTTTCGTTTTCTACATTATTGAACAAAAGATGCTATGGTCAGATGACAAGTTAATGGACATAACGGGCAAGTTAATGAACACAATTAGAAACCATCAAAGTGCAAGAGGTAGGGAAACGTGAATAGCAAAAGAGTCTACAATAAATGCCAGGCAGAAGTAGAAAAAGTAAGCCTGAAAAATATTTTTTTTATTATTTAGGAATGGTGCAACTTATATACCTACTCATTTTTGATCTAGAGATTTAGTGTAATTTTGTACAAATGAAAAATTTCCAGTAAATATTTTATAAATAAATATTAAATATTTTAGTATAAAGTAAATATTTTATGAATAAATATAAAATATTTGAGTATTTCTTTATATTTTTTTAAACAAATTATAAAATAATATTTTTATTTGAAATTTGTCTTAGTTCCGAGTTAATTCCGTTTTTTTTTAAAAAAAAATCCTTAATTTGGTACAAATATCATTTAAATCCCCACTTGTAATATAAAATATTGCGTAACGACTATTTACAAAGGTTATTCAATAACTGTAAGGATATTATTTTGGTAAAATACGTAAAACAAATTTAACGAGATTAATGTGGCTCAGCTGGGAGAACATTACACCGGCAATAGAAAGTTCCGAGATCACGAAACAAAGATTATTTCTTATTTATCAAGTAACTGAATGTTGTTAAAAAAACGCAAATTTACCGAAAAAACGTATATTATTAATTATTGAATTGAATTGAATCAATTAGAAAAATGTATATTCAATTCAATATAATGTACCTAAAAATATTCAGTTACCACCGGTATGCGAATCCAGGCAAATTTGTAGTCTTATGTAAATGGTATGTCTTTTTCCATTTTCAAATAACTATTTATTGCGATGGTAAAAAATTAATAATTATTTATTAATATTAATTGAATAACTTATATTATGTGTACAATTGGTGTGTATGTGTACAATACGACTTATTAACAATTATTTAATTAAAGATTATTTTTTTTAAAAACTAATTCAGTTTAGCGATCCGTAACAGAGTCATAATCATTTTTTAAAGCAAAATTTTTATTTTTGGTCCCTAGATTTAACTGCACTAACCCATAGTGTGGTATGAATAGAGATATTATATGGTTATCGGGTTCAGCAAAACAATCATCAGGATCATCTTTTGAATCGTATAGAAAAAAGAATGCACTTCTCTTCGTCAAGACAAAATCATTGACATTGTCTAAAAGTTTGACTTTACTTTAGGAACGATTTGGTTAAAGCAAAATACCAATATTTTTAAATCCCTAATAAATTTATGCATCGTTGTCACAGATCAACGCGGCAATCTTATTTACTCCATCACATGATTTTTGCCAACTTGGCAATTAAAAAAAAATTGATTACTCTTGGTTCATATCACGCACTTTTTCACTAAGAAAGAAAAAAAATATATACACTCGCTCTGAGCCTGACGTTATTTTTACTGTACAATTTAAAACAAAAATTTTAACTTTCAATACGAAACATAAAAAAAAATATTATGCGTCCCCTCACAAGCCGGTTGGATTATAAAACTTGCAATTTGCCTATCAAATCAAGAAAAATAGAAGTTGACAGATATGTTTGAATAAATTGTGAATTAAAAGGTATCAATACTCAACGCACAAGCTAGTAATATGGAAAATAAACGTTGAAAATGAAGAAAAAATAGCATTGAACTCTGAAAAATAAAAATATTCACAATTTGTTTTTTCTTAGACCCTTTTTTTCGTCGTTTTAAATATGTTTACCTCGATTAAAATATGTTTAATCTTGGTTCGCGGGTCGTACATCAATAACCTACCCTATGAAATACATAATGAGATGAACTATCGCATTATAAAAAGTGGATTGCTTTCAAAAATGGAATAATATGTGTGTTAATTTTAAAATTTTTTCGTTAATGCACCGTGGCGAAATTGGATAATGCGCAATTCCCGGATAGATTGGAGGTACGTTGGTTTGAATCCTGGTAACATTTTAAATATTTTTTCGTTAATTTATCTTTTCTATTTGATTTATAAATTTATTAATTAAAAAAATACACTTACCGCGGCAATCAACAATCACCGAGGATTACTTATTTAAATTAAAGGAATTGTAGATTTTATGTATCTGTCTCTTCCAAAATCATATCTCCTATAAATTTATAGGCTATATTTCTTATAAAATCTCGTATTAACAACAAAAAAATTGAGTACATTATACATTTAGTCATCCTCGATGACTGCATTAATTTTTTTTTGGTTTTTGCCGCTGCCTTTGCTTTAATACCCCACAATATAGTACCAAAAAAGTATCAAACCACCAAGTTAAAGAAATCTTTAAACTAAATACGCAACACACCATCACGCTATGACACACAACTCTCACCTCATACATATTCAAAGATCTTCGCATGCAAACACGACAAGTGTTGAAACTCCTAATGTGATATTTCAACATCTCGCTCACCTGGTCAAATCTTCTACGGTTGTCCTCTCTTTTCTGGCACCGGCACTGGCACTTTTCTTAACACTTATGTGATACTATTAACATTGCCAATTTCATCGACTCAATATAATTCGATTGCGTATTTTATTTTGACTGTGTTGTACATAAGACCTGACCATTATAACTACTTTTTTTTATTTATTCATTCTATTTATTTTGATAATCATAAAAAAACAGCATATTTAAGTTAAGATAAGCACTAAATAAAGTTTATTCTGAAGCTATACACTTTTATAATTTTTATGTTTAAAATTTACAATAATAAATGCAAAATAACTACCGTAAATGCATTGACACAGTAATACATACTGAGCTTAACTAACACTGATGACGCATTAGTTTCTTTTTGTATTCTACCTTCATCAAGCAATCACTTTATTATTTTCGGACTCAATACTTTTAATCCTTTTGATTCTAGTGACAAATTATTATAAATACACGAGGCACAAAATAATGAAAATCTTTCCACTTAATTATTCCAATTTAATTTAATTAATTTTAATTAATGTCTTAGGATTATTATAAAATGGGTAAAGTTACATTTTTACAAAATTATTTTAAGATTGAACTGGTTGTTTATTGTAATTTTAATTAATATCTTAGGATTGTTATAGAATAGGTAAAGTTACATTTTTACAAAATTATTTTAAGATTGAACTGGTTGTATATTCTTGATTTATAATTTATATCTACTGACTTTGAAAATACCAAGGATGTAACATATACGTGGCGGCATATTACCATGCATCCATCCGCACCTGCATTGACTGTTATAAAGTTTTTCTCTTCAATTTATGTTAACTTCATTTTAAAGATTGGTTTCAGATCATTCCACTAGTATTATTAAGTATTTACAACACAGTTGATACATTTCATATTAGCACAATTGTAGAAAGGACAACTAACGGATGATGGTTCTAGTATATTTTCAAAGTTCTTAATTTCATCATTTTAATTGTAGAATCTTTTGTCATTGTAAGAATAAATTTCATCTGTTTTATAACATCAAATCAAAAGATTAATTCATTGAAATATTGCATTTCAGTATTGGCACATACATTACGGTTATTTTCAAAGTTCATAATTCCATCATTTTCACAATAGAATCTTTTGTCATCGTAAGAATAAATTCCATTTGTTTTATAACACTAAATTAAAAGACTAATTCATTTAAATAATTATGCATTTTAGTATTAGCCCATACATTAATGTTATTTCAAAATTTGAGTTGTATCATTTTAACTGATAATTAAATTAATTAAGTTTTCTCTACATGGTGTGATAACTTTGTTTGCATAAATGCTCCTGCCCTATCTCTAGCCAAGAGGATACAGACTTGCATAGGAAAGATGAATCAACGCCTTTCTCAGTTGTTCTCCCTGACCCTAGCTGGTGGACGTGATGGAACCAGGGTGTGGTCGCTCTGGCCTGAGGCCTAGAACGACGATATCCGGGTAATCACGTTACAGTGTGTAGGTGTAAGGATGAAAAATTAGCATTCTTAGACGTTCAAGTGCAACGAAGAGAGGATGGCAGTCTAGGACAGACTGTATACAGAAAACCGACACACACGAACAGGTACCTACACAAAACCTCACATAACCATCCAGCGCAACCGAAGTCGGTCCCCACAGCATTAATAACACGAGCTAACAGAATTTGCGTCAAAAAAAACATTGTCTCGGTAAGAAAAACAATAGCTAATGGATACTCTAATGTACGGACATCAAGAAAATAATCTAGCATATGCGAAATTCCAAGAAATAAAGCATACTTACCATAATCAGAGGTCTTATTGACAAAATCAGCCGGGTGTTGTTGAAATTAAATATAAAAACAGTTTTCAGCCCCCATAGTTCGATCCCACGTATGTTAGGTAGTGTAAAAGATAACACACCGTTCGAGTCTCCAGGTGTATACAGAGTGCCATGCGATTGTGGAGGGTTCTACATAGGACCAAAACCAAACGCAATATCGCTACACGATTGAAGGAACATATTGGAGCAATTAAAAACAATAACTCCAATATGTCGGCAATCTACGAACATGCATCCAAAGGGAATCTCTGTCACTTCATCAGATTTGACAAGGCAAAAATCTTATCAACAGAACCGCACCTTATACCCAGATTAGTGAGGGAGTCCATTGAAATATACAAACATCCCAATTTCAGTAGAGATGCAGTTACAAACTATCAAGTATTTGGCGTCCTGTTCTTCTGAGACGTCGCAGAAAATTCGCCGATGTAACTAGTACATATTGCACACTGGCGACCTCTGTTGTAGAAGAAGTGAACATTCCACAACCAAGTTCATACAATTTACGCCCGCGAAAGCAGTAATCAGTCCGACCTCAACCTCCACGGGTAAAGGTCTTCCTCCTGATGACGTTGAATAAGCATTCAACGAAACGTCGAGAATCGTTTCTCGGAAAAACATACGGTTCGTATAAAATATCCGCAACTATTTACAATTAAAATATGTGTAGGTTTATTATCTTTATATTAGGAAATATTAATTCTTGTACTACTTACATATTAAGATAAATAAATAAAAATAAATAATTGATATCAATTAACTTTGTTAAAACCACTTATTTATTGAAAAAAAATTCAACATGTTTCGAAGCCAATGGCTTCTTCGTCAGGATAACAAAAATAATATTTAAAAATCGAAGTATAGA
Source organism: Agrypnia vestita (assembly GCA_016648135.1). Taxonomy (NCBI): domain Eukaryota; kingdom Metazoa; phylum Arthropoda; class Insecta; order Trichoptera; family Phryganeidae; genus Agrypnia; species Agrypnia vestita. The sequence continues at coordinate 26,847 of JADDOH010005406.1, forward strand.
TCAAAATGTTAAAAAGTTATATATGGAAAATGATAATATAAAGTACCTACTTAACATGAAAATAAATTTAAAAGATGACTATTTGCAAAAAGGACCTGATTATTCATAACATTCAATTTACTATTTACACTCTTTCTTATTTCCAAAATTTCTATCTTTTAAATTTATTTTCATGTTAAGTAGGTACTTTATATTATCATTTTCCATATATAACTTTTTAATATTTTGATCTATACTTCGATTTTTAAATATTATTTTTGTTATCCTGACAAAGAAGCCATTGGCTTCGAAACATGTTGAATTTTTTTTTCAATAAATAAGTGGTTTTAACAAAGTTAATTTATATCAATAATAATTATGTTACCACAAAATAAATTTGCTATATTTGAAGAAGAAAAAATAAATAATTTTGTGATATAAATTTTTATTTTTATTTTTTGACTAAGAGATATAGATATAGAAAAAAATAAGACGTAAATATTAGGCAGCGAGCCTCACAAAGGGTGCAAGGATAAATGAGGCTGATATTGAGAGGTGAGTCCCTGTCAAAATGCGGCGAATAGTGCTTTGTATTCCATAGAAATAAAAAGCAATCGAGGCGGCCGCGAGTGGCGGTCCTTCCACCCCCAGCGGCCGGCGCGGCACTTGGAGAGGCGCGGCGCGGGACAATGAGATCCTCCAAGGTTCCCGGCGAGACAACACGAAATACGACCTACAAGGGAGGAAAAGAAAATAAATATAAACAGAATTCGAGCGCACAATGGCTTAGAGATGAAAAATTAACAGTGTTCTTGAAAAGATGTAGAATGTCTTTTAAAAAATATCCATTCCATAAAATCTGATGGATCAAGTGTGAGATTGAAATTTTATATTTTTTTATTTATTTAAGCTACCGAACGTTTGTGAAAAACGCTGCAGATGCCAAACTAGTATGTTTGACTTCCTTCAGAGTAAGACGCACCTCATGGGCGGCAAATAATAGGTGAAATATAAAATTTGACATTGAACAAACATAATAATTACTCTCTGGTAGCAACGTATAATTCATACACCCAAATTCTTACTAATGAGTAATTTTAAATAACCAAAACCGTATTTAATCAAATAGATATACAACGTTCTCTCATTTTTCTAAGTTAGAAATAATAAAAAAATGAATTAATATTTTATTTAAAAAAAACTCTATTGCAAAAATAAGATTATTCCTTATTGGTGCTCTTCGGTTATCGGAATCGGAAACATCAGCTTCAATTTCCGATATACCTCAATTACTTATTTCTGCATCTTCCATTTTTCCATACAATATTATCTTCTGCGCCATCAAGGGCATCACTATTGATTCTGGAATTTTTCAATTCGAATTCAAATTTGAATTTCAAGCAGCCCCGCGCTGCGCAAAGGAGTTAACTTTGACATTTTGATCGGAGCGATGTGAGCCGCGGAAGACGGTCAGTTGGTCAGTTGTGGAATTTCGGGGCCATAAATATCGAGCAAGTTCTAAAATGGTTGAATAAATGAATAGTAAGGCTAAATAAAAATAGAGAAATAATTAAGTGCGAGAATTGGATGGAATGTTCTGACGAGTGTTAAATAAGTGTAACCCAGCGATAATAAAGTGTTCATAGTCGGTGATAAAAAGCTAAATAGTGTGATTTCAAGAATAGTGTTTTTTAATTGAATTCGTGTTAAGTAACTTGTCATTTTATAATTAATTAATCATTAATTAATAAATCGCTAATTAATGTCCAGTGATTTCATTTTCCTTTCTCAGCCACGTGACAAAATGCAAAATAGACTTAATAGAAAAAAGGATAAAATCATCATAGGCATGATGACGGTATTAAAGAATTAATGAATAAGTAATAAGAAAAAAAAACTTAACTTATTTTTTTTATATAGAATTACGACAATACACGCAAATTTTATGCATTATTTAATATACACAAAAAAAAGAATACGTAAAAAGAAAATAAAAAATTCAATTTGTAGGTATATTAACTTTATTAAAGTCATTCAATAATAACTTATTCATCTTATTAGCCGTCATTTTAAGAAGAAAAAAAAAGTACAAATGTATAAAGGAATGGAATAGTGAGATAAGAGAAACTACGTAGAAAACTATAATTTAGTAAAATAAATAATATTTAATCTTAATTAATCAGAAAGTGGGTCTCTGTGAAATACAGTTTATTTTTGTGCTTGTTGCCTCCAATTTTGTAAATGTGAGGTTTCTAGGTAAGTACCTACATATTTTCTGGAAATTTTTTTTGTATAATGCCCTTCAACCCTAATTTTTAAGAAATTTTTCTCATAATAACGAAGATGATTTTGTGTGGGTTTGTGGTATCATTTAATAAAAACTTTGTAACCTACTTCAGTTCTTTGCCGATACGAGAGAGGGTAATTGTTTTTTTTTGGACATGTACAAATCGTGCTGATGTCAATAAATGAAATAAAATACAATACCACATTAATTGGAATATAGTATTGTTAAATAGTAATAGTAAGTATTATGACTTATTAATCATAATTATTATGTAAGTTTCTCGGATTTTAATTTTCAATGCTGTTGTTGTGTTTTTATCTTATAATTTATTTTAAAGAGATTTTAATTTTTCGAGTTTCATTAATTAAAAGAAACAGTACTGTAGATTCATTTTTATATTAAAATTTCATATGTTTTGCGTAAACGAAATGTGTGAATGTTTTAGGAGTTTTATAAAAAAATATTTTATAAAAAAAAATATGAACATATATTATCTATAAAAAAAATTATTTAATAAATTTTTCGCTTTATTTTTAGGATCATACTTGTACCTTATTTAAACGAGAATCTCATTTAATGTTTGTGAATATTGATACTGAAGACTACTCGTTGGAAATAATAAGCAATGCTTTATTTTATTAGGAAATGTCGAATGACGGCCTTCTAAGAGAATATTCGGAAACAGAGTAAAAATTAAAAAATGTTGTCCAAAATAATAATTGTACCCAAAACAATAATGATCTTAAAAATCTGCACTCACAAAATGACTATTATGGAACCACAGGCATTTTCACTCGGGGTTCGCACCACTGATATTATCCGGAATTTTGACCCTCGAACTCCAAACGATCAAATGGCAATTTTGGAAATTAAAATTGTTTATAATATGCTCCAAATGCAAACCTGCCACTGAGGCACTGCTTAAAAATTCTCCTTGTTAAATATCAAAATATCTTTTATAACTATTTTATTTATAAATATTTTTTATAACTAGCCAGAAAATTCATCACAAAGTATGTCCAACCTAATCATCCAGGATACAAACGAAATACATAATATTATCAAAGATATTAAGGCAAACATCGTTTTTAATGACTTCTTAGTTCAAAGACTTAGATACAAAAAAAGATAAAACTAGACCGTTACTGGTAACTTTTACAGAAAGAGTCACTGTTGAACTGGTTCTGAAAAAACAGTTTGCTGAAATTGGTTATGAAATTTTGAAGTTAGATACCAACAAAGAACTAGACCCAGATCGCATACCTCCAATACTTATCAAAAAATGTACGGCATTACTATACCCTCTTTTCAAAATCTTTAATCATTCTATTCAAGTCCCATCCACAAAAAAGGTAATAAATAGTTTTAAAAAACTATAGATCCATCTGTATTTTGTCCACAATTCCTAAGCTTCTTGAAAAATTTGTTCTAAAAAAATCACAAAACCAATCAATCAACTCATTACTCCATTCCAACATAGTTTCATAAGGGGAAGATCAACTTTAATGAACCTCACAATATATACAAACAATATTTCTAATTGTTTGGACAATAAACTTTAGGTCAATGCGATATATATTGATTTTAGTAAAGCGTTTGACACCGTCAGCCAGGTCATATAAATAAAAAAATTATCTTAATTAGGAATCTTATACGCTGGCTTACAAGCTATATCCGTGAAGGAAACCTACAAGTCAAAATACACGACTCCTTTTCATATAAATTTATAGCTACCAGCGGCGTTCCCCAAGGTTCTCATATAGGACCTTTTGCTTTCAATTATTTTGTAAATGACATTATTACTATCTTCACAAACCCGGTACCTGTATGCGAGTCCAATTAAAAATTTTAAGTTACGGGAATTATAGGTAAGGAATTCCAATCGTACACATTAACTAAAATCAACTTCTTTAGACAGGTCAAATAGGTCCAATCGTACACATTAACTAAAATCAACTTATTCAGACAGGTCCAATTAAACTTAGTGAAAGTTTAATTGGGCTGTAAAAGTAAAAGCAATGTGTCTGTCAGTATTGCTGATCCCACATATTTATACAAAATAATTCATTCGTATAATTTGGAATTCCCCGGAACTCTTGTCATCCATATCTTTACCCGGAAATACCCGTTCACAAGCATCTTTCACTGCAACAAAAGCAACACTTCTCATTAAAAATATTCCATGATCAACAGACTTTCCATCCCAGAAAACGAGTATGCAAAATTGCAGATATTCTCAGCGTGAACTTAAGTCGTTACCGATATCTCCTTAACTAACATGTTATTGTTAATTTATTTGATTAATCTGTATTAATACATATATGAATACTTGTCTTTGTTCATACTGATTTGGAATACATTTAACAAAAAATTGTTTTTTTTTAAATATTTTTTAAATATTAAAAAAAAAAAAATATTTAAATATTTTTTTAAATATTAAATATTTTTTTAAATATGTTTTTTTTAATATTTTTTTTAAACATATTAAATATATTTTTATATTTTTTAAATATATTTTAAATATTTTTTTAAACATAAAAATTTTAAATATTCTGTCACAGAGTATAAAATTGTAAAGAGATGAACAAAACCCCGTTTTTATGAGAGGGAGATCAGAGCAGAAGAATGTCCCCCTTGTGTCTATTTAAGGCACAATTTACATACGCATTATTCTTGCATAATCAAATCTCCTAGCAAACAAAAAAATAACAATACAACAATTATTTTAAAAGATACTGTTTTAAAATTTTCATATATATGTATGTATGTACACATATGTAAATTATCATGCATTCTGATATATATTTGCATATATAATGTACACTAGATATGTATTAGATTTTTTTATTGTAATAGTTCTGAACCGTAGAAATAAATAAATAAAATAAATTAAATAAATAAAAACAAACTAAAAATTAATATTTACTAGGCGAGTAAATAAATAAAATGTCGTTAATTGTGGCTGAGGGAGAGGTTATGAAAACTTAATGGGATAGGTTGAATTATTTCATATGCATACTAAAACTTTTTTATTTTCGCACAATCTACAATTTTATCTATTCCACTAGAAAAAAATTGCATTCGATTTCAAATAATTTGATAACACTAATAGTAGTTGACAATATAATTCGCTCATCAGTTACTCCGACTACACTCATGGTGTAATTATTACTTGCGCCAATAAGTTGCTCCACTCCGTCAAAATATTATAAATATGTGCATGTTTTCAAAATGAGGCTCTTAGATTTAATTAAACATAAATAATTTATTTTTGTGCATTGTTCGGTGTCGTTTACCGTCGTTAACGTCGTTACCACATATTTTGTGAATTTAACGTTCACAAAAGATGTGGTAAGTAAAGTATTTAAATATCTCTCTTTTCTTCCTATTCTTTATAAAAAAAACGCGTCGCTCGACTATTTTAGTTGTAAAATAGGTCACCACGAAAAGCACATTTACCTTAATGGGATAATATATAACCTATGTCCATTCTGAATATCCATTCTAAATATTGGTGAAAGAATTTTTGAAATCGAATAAGTAATTTCGGAGATTATCTCCTACATCCAAACTAACAAACTTTACCTTTTTATATATTTGTACAGAGTTTAGATACTTGTATAAAAGTTCATTATCCAATTTCTTCATATCAATTCTTGTATCTCATGTTTTCATTATCTAACATTTACACCAAACATAAATAAAAAATTCATTTTATTTCAAAAGCTCTCTTCCATTGATCAATCAATACCCCATCCAATAATGCCGCGCAGGTATTTCAAAAAAACAAAAATTGTTTTAAGCACTTAATGGAATCGAATATTATTGAATATTTGGCTTATTAATTATTTTGTTGAATTCGACATTTTTGGTGGTACGGTGTAATTGAATCGAAACGACAAAATGAATAATTGTTCATGAAGTGGTCATCGTATTTTCAACATGAGTTATTTTAATTATCATTACCTTCAATTTAATCCATCTACACATTACCGAGCTCATTGATTTGTAAATGTAGTTAAAATCTGGCGAGTATTACAATTAATCCTGAATGTTATAAATTTTAAAATACCTTACCGGAGGATTCGTCAAAACATGTTGTTTCACTGCAACAATACCGACACTAACTACCGTTCAAACTCTTGTAGACCGCGGATGCATAAATTGGGTAATGCCCTTTCTATACATGTCTACATATTTAATCCATCTCTTTGAAAATTCAAACAATCATTATATTATTAAAATTTCTTCTCAAAACACTCTAGAGTTAATTTAAAATCCAAGCGAAATATGTCAATTTTATGTATTTAGTATAATGTCGTTTTTATGATAAGCGCTGTATACTTAATCGTGTTTTAAATTTTTCTATTATTGATATGTTTTTTTGTGTTATATTTTTACTCTTTTATGTTTTCAAATTTTTCCATCAGTGTTTTATTGAATTATATCCCTTCTTTTCTATATTATATGTTTTCAACTGCTTAGATTATTCATGTGTTTTATTGTAAGTATAACTTATCAACTCTCTTATATTTTATGTTTTAAAAAATTTCTATTATGCACGTATTATTATTATATCACATCGTATTATATTTCTACTTTTTTTTTAAATTGAAAATACTTTTAAAAAAAAACTTTTTCAATACTAATGTATAATTCTATTTCTATAATTTATACACATATGCTGTTGTATTAAAACTATGGATAAATGCAAAGTAGGTAAAAGATTAGTTAGTCGTGTATATAAAATAAAATAAATAAATAAATATAATATTCATTTTATGATATTGTTAATTAACAATATCATTATTTGAAATGCAAAAAAAAAACAAAGGCTTGCCATAAAACATACGTCATTAAAAAAATATATTATGGGTGTTATGCTGAGTGATAATAATGATATTGAAATATATTTGGTATCCACTTTATCATTGTCAGTGTGGACACCCTTACCTTGATTTTTATTGATACAAAATAATTCTATGAATACATTATTTACTACATTGTTTACTGCAATTGTACAAGTATCCAACTGCAGAAAAGAGGTTTTCATTTATTTATGTGCTCATTTTCATAGTAGCTCGAGGGTCTTAAAAAGAAATCAACATCTCACACCCGTGGGTAAACGTCTTTAACGGGAGTGGTAAATAAAGTCTTAGAGCGACTACCTCTCCCATTCAATCTGATTAAAGTGCTTCCCAGATCTCGACACATAAATCAGCCGTCGCCGGGGTTCCAACCTGACCACAGAGTAAGCTGCTCTCGCGCCGGACCCTGGCGGCGCGGGGCGGAAGCGCGAGGGGCAGACAGGAAGCCGGACGGGGGTCGGAGGCTCTGCGACCTCCCGCCCCTCGCTCTCGCCCGATCTGGAGACGTATCCTGTTCAATTTTCTAAATAAATAGTCCCTTGTTTGTTTATTAGATGGCTAGTGTGTGATTAATAAACTCCAGATTATACATATCGTCGGCGTCCATGCCAATTTGTCGTAACCTCCATTATTTGCGAAACGAAGACTTCAATCCTTAAATACATATAACACAAAGTTACTTACATTGTTAATGGATTTAGCACTAACGTTGCAGGGAGGAATAAATGTAAGTACTGGAAATTAATTAGCGATTAATCAACTATTCAATGCACAAAAAAACTTAAAACGAATTAAACTTTATGCTTTTCTTTAAACAATACTATTTCGCAAAATGTCATTCGTAAATAAACTCTTTTAATAAACCTCTCCACTAGCAAACATTAATATTCACTAGGTCATTCCATCCAATTCTCGCATTGTTTTATTTCGCCAATTAGGCAATTCGGATAGTGCGTAAATTCTTTTTAGCATCTTATTACAATATATTAAAGATGAGATTAAGAAACATGGTACACTGACGCTCGCTTCGGACGGAGCCATGTGTATCATATATACCAATATATATATATATATATATAATAGATCTGAGGGACGTATGTCGCGAAGCGTGAAAGAGAGAGCAAATGCTTTTAAGGTCGCGCGTATGTAATCTCTAGGCTTTTTATACTATTATATAAGCTCTTAAGGTATACCGGGAGCAACAGTGATGATGTGAAGTAAATGAAGTAAGCAATCATTTTGCTATATCAACTATCTTTTCGGCAAAGGAACGATTGGCAAAATGTCTGATTATGGCTCCCTGTAAAAACTTGTTTTGAAGTATCAACTTACAGTACAGTAATGCCTCTACAACTCTTTATAAGCTAAGTACTTACTGTATTTTCGATATCTAAATCTAAATCTGAATTGAAATTGTTCCGTTCAATTCACGGCAATGGTACTTTTAGAACTGTATACTCGTTTGTATGTAAATAAGAAGCCGATTTCTGTGACAGCAAAAACTCACGACGAATGCAAAATGAATGAAATGAAAAAATGATTTGAATGAATAGTTTATTTATAAATACTCAAAATACTTTGAATTATCCGTATTTATACTAGTATTAGCGATTTCTAAAACGATTGTAATGGAAAATAAATTAAAATATGTTTGGACCCGAAATGGTCATGGCTAACAAAACAGACACATCCCAACCTTGGATTTATTAATAAATTAAAATATTATTAAAAATAAAAAAAAGCCAATTTATTAATAAATTTATCAATTAATATTAAATTATCTATAATTAGACGAAACTTGATACGAAAATATTAAAAATGATCTCAAGCTAGTACATGAATGCGATAGGATTACATTTATAAAATACTGAATTCTACTATGGTGGGTCGAGGCCCGCTGTGGTTTCAAGTCGCCGGCTTCGACCAATCAGGAGGTCGATGCGGGTCACGTCAATCAACTTTCGAGGACCGTTCTAAGAGCAAAAGCTCCACATCAGTCCTACTCAATCGTTACCAGGTTGACATTTTTTTAAACTACAATGCAGGACCATCCTTCCTCGCTTGGATCGTAACCTTTGCGAGGGGGCACGGCCACAAACACAAACATTCACAGCCCCCGTCGCAAGTAAATTATCCTTATTAACATCATATATATAAATAAAAATATATAAATGCGACCAATGGCCGCGCGCTGATACCACCACTACTCTTTCGCCGACCGCCGTAGACTCTACCAGCCACTACCTATCGTGCGTCGTATTATTGTACGCTAATTATTACAATAAATTGACTAACTAAAATGCGAGTATTCATCTGCCTTAAGCTCAGCTTGTCACATATATCTACACGATAAACTCAATATCAGCGCCACACATACACTTAAGTTAACAACATGTCTCTTACAGATGGACATGACCTCAAAATACATAAGACGCACTTTCTGCATCACTCGTCTCCATACGCAACATACAATTCTACCAATGCACAACATCACATATATTACACTACATATGTCTACTACAATGTCATAATTTCTTTCACTAAAACATGGCTAACGGGCAAAGCAAACATCCGAGAACCTTTTTATGGACGAATTGAAGTATATATACCACAGGGAGAGAAAACCTCCTTATGTGATTTTAAACCTATGTTCATTCTAGTCTTATTGCAGTGTGGATATGAATAGTTTCACCTGAAACGGTATAAATATTTTTTGCCTGAATATAAATGTTATAATCAGCGTAAAATTTTTGTGTTCATTTACAGACTCATATAAAACTTATAGAACCAGACCGTTAAAATAGTAGGTACATTATGTCTCCACTCCTAGTATGCCCTCCGCGAAAACACCTTATTCTTTCTAGCTCTCTCAACTATAATAATATAACCGCCAATTCCATTTTTTACGTGTCATCCAGTGTATAAGTAAAAGAATGTAAGTCAGTTGATTTTTCATCTGTTTTTTAATATTTTATGCATAATATTTAAGTGTACATCGCCCGTAAGGTAAGATAATAATAACTGGGTTTTATTTTTGTCACAACTATAGGCTAAAAATTTTCCATCTTCCTCATAAACAGTTTCAAATTAAAACCATTACCTAACTGAACCAACTCATAATAAATAAAAGTGTTACGAGGACTTTTAATTTTTATCGTGGAATTTATTAAAAAAATTATAACTTATTTTAAAAATATTTTATTTCAAATTAAATAAAAAACTGTTACCTCCACAAAATGTTTAAATTTTAAAAAAAATCTCTACATCACAGCCAAGCCATATTAAGATGAAATACTTATGGATGTTTTAACTTGCGTACAAATGTTATTACTGAAACAATATTCAACGTGATACAGTAAGTTGTATCGTGTCTCACATTTAAACAAAATTATTCTTAAAAAACTTACCCATAAAACCCAAGTATTTTTTATATTTCCTTTCAGACAAGCAGACAAGCAGACGCTACGAGTTAAAAGAAAAGGAGTAAAATTAGTATTGACTATGTAGAACATCTCATAAATAGCAAATCGCATAAATAAACCACATATATTTTTTGGTTTAATAAAATATAAATAAATAATTAAACAAAATACGTATGATTTCCAATTAAAATTATTTAGTAAGTATTATTATTAACATATAATACTATTGTCACGTAAATACAATATTTAAAACTTAATCAGTTATATACGTATGTAGCAATTATTTTCATCTATTACTGCAAAATGACTTGTTGCTAAAATTATTTATATTAATGGAAATACTTTGCATAAAACTATTTATTGAATAATTAATATGTACGAAACAAAATATAACAAAGTTTTTTATTTTTATTAATGTTGTTCGATATTTGCATGTTGGGGTGTTCGATTAAGCCCAAATTTTGGATCTGGTATTTACGTCATGACCCCCCTCAATTTTTTCAATTCTGTGGAACTACAAAAATATTTCAAATTATGAGGACTAAAATGTATTGATTTATGGCACTAAGATCAAAAAATTATTTCAAATTACTGTGAAATTAACATTTATGGACTAGGACTCGAATTAAGGAGGTCAATTAAAATCGAATTTTAATTGACCTCTTTAATTCGAACCCTGATACGGTTCGAGTTAAAGAGTTTAACTTTATTACCAAATTGAGTTTTCAAATTAAATTAATTCAATGTTTTTTTTCTTGTGGGTGTTAATTAATTAGAATAACAAACAACAATTATTTAATAATTATTATTAGTATTAATTATTTTCCAAAAATTTTATTTACTGCCCACAATTGAACCCTAAATCTCATTTCGAGCATCGAAAAAAGTTAACAACATGTGAAAGTATTGTTTTACTTACATATAATATTACATATATAAAATGTGTTAACTTACATATACATTTGAACAGTCCGGTTGTTACGCTATCGACGTAAACGAACGTGAGCAGTTAAGGCGCAGCACCTATTGTTGTGTTACGCTCGCGACGCTTGGACTGCTCCCGTTAACGATACACGACACTACCTACCCTGAATAAGGCTGCAGCAGAACTAAATCCAGCACACACTGCAAGATAGTACCACATCTACAAAGAACGAGTTCAAAAATATATAGAACGAAAAAAGTTATATATTTGCGTACAAAATACACGCATCTTTTATATAAATTGATCTAATGAAATAGCAAGGAGTTGACCATTTAAACCGTCTCCATCAAACTGAACTAACGTGTGACAATTATTAGGAAATGTTTCTGTCCTACTGATAAAGGTAGGCTCAGAGCAAAAATATATATATATATATTTGGTTAGGATAGGACAGTACGAACCAGCGAATTCTAGTGGGAGAAAAGTTAGCGAAATTTTTTTTATATTGGTACAACTATTAAAAGTTATATAATTTTTTATATATTTCGAAGAATATTTTCATAAATAAGTCAGTTTTAAGTGTGTTGTATTTATTTAATTAGAGAATAAACAAAGAATACATAATCGGTGTTTTGGAATAAATAGCATTGTCAAAATATAGAAGATATTGTTCCCTTGAGAATCTACTTCAAGGTACAAACTAACCGACGATAATTATCACTTCATAATTTACACAGAACAGAACATCATTTTACACAGAATAATTCATATTAACATTTAAAAATGTATAAATTATAACAATAAATAATTTTAACAAACAATATAAACAATAAACAAGCACATCCTTAAGATTTCAAAATAATTTTAAAATACCAAAATGCAACATCAAAAAATAGAAAAATTTTAATCGCTTCCCTTCAGAAATTAAGAAGATAAACAAGATTAAGCAAAAAAATATAAATTTAATGAACACTACAAAAAACACAATTAATTAATAACTTTTATTAAATGCACGTATCCATAAAAAATAAGTAATTACATAAAATTAAGTTCCTCTCCAACACAAGATATTTATAGATATATATATATTATATATATATATATATATATATATATATATCCATATAAAATAAGTAATTATATAAAAGTAAGTTGCTCTCCAAACATAAGTTTTAGAAAAGTGTGGACAACGAGTAGAATTATATGTTATTTATGGTTTTTGTAGACTAGGAAAAAATGTATGAACGCTGTGTACCTGATATTAAAAAAAAAAATTTTCAATCACTTTGGCGCGTTACTCCTAAATTCAAAATCAAAAATAGATCATTCATAAAAAAACTGAGTTTATGAAATTTTGTGCGGAGATTGTAATAATAAATATATCAGTCAAACTTCTAGATTCTCAATATTAGACCAAAAGAATACCTATCAAGTAATATTTTTTTGGAATTTTCGTATCCACGTCATAGATAATACATTATTTTCACTCAAGTACCATAAATTCTCCATACCGTAGCGCGTTACATTTATCTTTACAACAGTAACTCCAGCTCATTTTATCAGTACCTAATCAATTAATTATTTGTGTTTCCACTTATCCATGTAAAAATTCTCTACAAGAAAGTAGTCAGTTTAATACTTCGCCTGCCTTCGAGATACTCTATTAGTCTCGAAACTTTAGTAATAAAATAAATATAATCATTATTCATTTCACGTAGAGTAACATAGCTTATGTTTTTCACTCAAATTAATGATCACTTCGAATAATCAACATAGTTATGCTAAATCGAAGTAAAACTGCAGTTTGTTTTGTTAAATGGTTTGGCGATAAAATCTTTTTTTTTGTAATGGTTCGATGAACCACAAACATGGCTCCGTATTAGGTACACACCTATCATTTATAGATTGTCAAGTAAAGCATAACGGCATTAATGGCAGCCCGCTGCTCGTTAAAGAAGAGTCTGAAGGTGCTACATGATGGCCGAACCTTTAGGCCCTCAGGCACGATAACGTTCAAAGAATAGGTGCGAGGTTCTGAGAGTCTGGCAGGAGAGATGGGATACAGCGACAGAGGGAGGTGGACCTACTCCTTACTCCTCTCTGTATCGGTTTGAGATAAGGGAGGAGATGGTCCTACGGCCTTGGACCATTTCGCGATGCAGATCAGGGACACGATAAGTTTAGAAGCAAGCTATTTGACTTGGGACTTGCTAGTGACAGCGGTGTGCATGCAGCCGCGTGAGGTAATCGGAGCCATTTCCATTCAACTGATTAATGTGGAAAAAATCTTATTAATATAAATTGTATAAAGATAACGGGATTTATATAAAAATCAAAACACAAAACAACCCCCCTCTCCTCAACCCCAAAAGTTCATACGAATGAAATCGGAAGAAAGTGACCAAAAAAATATATCAAAAAAGTGTCATTACATAAATTTGACATTTTATGTTTCATATAAAATGCTCGGTGACATTTATTATCCTCGTCGATATTTTATTTAATACCTACAAACGTCAACTTAAACTTTTACAATGATATTCGCATGTACAAAAAAGAAAACAAATAGTCTCATGTTTTATTTATTACTAACTAACTATTTATTATCGTACCCGGCGTTGCACGGGTTGAGGATTAAGTTAAAAATAAGATTGTGAGGGGAAACAAAGGTTCCATTGTTTCGCAAAGGAACTTAAAATCATGTTTCCATGTAATCTAGGCTGGAGGGGATGGGATGTCCAGGCGGGGAAATGTGGCCTATGTTTACCAGCAGGTCCTTAAGAATATTTATGCATAATTCGGTAGAACAGTACAGATTTGCATTGAAAATATATCAGGGAAGAAGAAGGGGTAAAGGGGGAAGATAAAAATATCGCTTATGTTACCCAACGATCTTTAAGAATAAACAATAATAAGTAAATATAAGATACGATAAAAAATAACGATATTAGGGGTTTTTTTGAATTTCGAAATAATGTCGTTTAAAACGAATTGCTCAGAAGTGCATTCATTGGTTTAAGCAAAGATAACCAACAGAATGTAATCAAAAAAATTCAATTCGGAAAATTTAAGGTACCTATATATAAATACTTATCAATATTAATGTGTAGGTACCGGTGCCTTTTAAAATAATTTGTGTGAATTCGAATGGAATGTTGTATCAAAATTTTAAAGCAATAGTTGAAGAACTTTCGGAGATTTATGATTTAGGAAAGAAAATAATTTGCGTGTAAGTCGTGCGTACGAGGCACATTGTTGCACGTTGGTGTTTATACCCGTAAATGTGAAACAATGTGCGTTGTACGCACGGCTCATACGTACTAATTCGATTGTCTTTCTAAAATGAAAAGAGGTGTACTTCGCTTTGATTATTTCACGATGGCCACTCTAGGCGTCGTCTTGCTACTTGCGTCTAGCTGTCCAACATGGCGAACTGTCAAACACGACAACTGAATTCCCGTCGCAGCGCGGTTCCGTATTAATATTCAAATGCTGGTATCTTGGTAATTTTTAGGTTATTCTAGTGTTTAGGAGGAGGTCCTCGTTGCTTCTTGGTTGTTTCACGCATTTCGAGACATTTCCTGAAGATAGATAATTGAAGACCGTTCTAGATCCTACGATAGTGTTGTTCCAAATGACGAAACGAAAAAAAAAAAAGGGGGTTCGGACAGTGCGTACATTATTTTTAGCATCTCGTTACAGTGTATATTAGAGTCTCACTATATCACATTAATATAATGTCACTCTAGAACCATCTATTAGGGTCAGTAAAGACCTGTGGATGGTCTGTTTGTTGAAAAATAAAAATAAATGATACAATTTTTTATGAGAAATAAACTAGAAACCTTGTTAATACAATGTACTAAATTATTCCGCAGTATTCAAAGGGTATTATTAAAACTGGTGAATAATTTATGCATATGAATATAAATTATTGTTGTTTAAATTGATACAAAGTCGGATGTTTCATTTAAAATTTATTTTATTTAACACAACAATTATTATACATGGAAATTACTGCTAGATTTCCATTGTACTAAGGACAAACATTATTTTATATTGATAGGAAACATTAATCAAGATCGTGTTTCATATAATAGTACATGGAATTATTACACAATGCATTTCACAATCCATGATTATATTTATTGAAATGAATATAATAATGTAAATATTGTATATAAACATACGCGTATTAACTTTTTTTTAAATTCAAAATTATTTTAAAAATTTTATACACTCAATGCATTTGTCTCAATACTTTTACCACCATAATCAACGACATAAAAGTTCTCAGCCGTAGTAATGATTTAATAAAAATAAAAAACTTCGTATAAAACCACTATTTGATGAATAATCAAAATGTTTCTGGTTCAATGGTCCCTTCATAAGAATGCAACGTTTACTAAAGGTTAAAATTAGAAGTAAAAATATTTTTCAAAAATTGAATATCTATTAAGGAATTAATTTAAATAAAGAAAATAAAATTTAAATGATTAATATTTGCAAAAAGGATTTGGTAATTTGTGTTCTTTAATTTCCTCTTTACTAAATAACGGTAAGCAAAAAGGATGGAACGCCATATTCTTCTATCCTGGCGCACTATAATTTCTTCGGTAACATTCATACATCTTCTCATGCATGCACTACGATCGTTGAGGCTTTTAGCAGGGCCACTCTCCAATATTTATAGTATCTGATCGTGTCACGTCTTTCGCGGTCGGCCTCTATTCCTGTTATCTTCAACACTCGCCTAACATATCTTGTTAACCATATTTTCTTCGCTCGTACGCTTTACATGACTAAACCATTTCAGAGATCCTTTTTTTATTCCGTGTGACACGCTACTGCCAGGACAAGATTCACTTATTATTTGTACATTCAAAGACCAAAGATTTTTACAAAAGTGCCTTAGTGATCGCATTTCCATTGCATTCAGATACGTTTGTACCTTTTTTCAATCCCATGTTTTATTTCCATTTGGCACTAGAACCCGTCTTATGTACTTGGTTTCTTTGATTTGATGATTAAAAATCGACATAGTTTTTAATATGTGCTAAAAAAAATATATTTTCAATGCAGATAAAACCTTTTAAAGGTCCCTTCATATAATTATATGAGATTAACATCCATATTTTAGTAAATTATCAGAAAATCATGGCATAACGAATTTGCGTGCGCTCACGCCGACGTATCATTTCCAACTGAATTCAACGACGCGGTGGACTGCAATCCGCCTTTGTCTAACACTTGTTATGCGATTTTACCGTGCTCTTTCGATATTGTTTTCTCTTTTATCGAAACTCAAGCAACCACGTCTCTATCCTACATGAAATGTCTGGTATTGCCTTGCTTTTTCTTACACGATTAAACTGCAACGTGCAATATTCTGATCTCTTTTACTCACTGAATAAATATTTAATTAAAAAATCCGTACATTCATAATAATTTAATTTAGTCATTTTGGTGTGAAAATGTATTTTTGATGATTATAAAAAATATGACGTTTAGATTTTCTTAAATAAGGTAGATATTAAAAACTTTATATGACATGTAGACCTACGTTACACCACCGACACACGGGAGATATATTCTTACTGGTCATAATTGCATTCAAAGCGCCATTTTCTTTGTTTTCCGCCGTCACCCTACTCTAATATCAGCCTTTAAGCCTTGCCGTCTTTACCAAACATATTTTCCTAAACCACAAACTTCTTCTGAGTATTAATTTTTTACCATTGCATCACACTTAGTCACTATTTCGCCTCTCTCGAACACCTCACTTTCACTCACATTGACATTTATCAGATTTGCTGACATTTATGAGAAGTTCACTCTCCATGCGTGCATCGGATTTCTAGAAATCAATCTATTTGATATGAAAAATATGTTGGATGCGTCTGTTATCGATCCTGCTACCGATAATACAAAAATAATTTAAAAATTTAACGTAATAAATTTTACTGGGATGCCAATTGAATAAATAAATCCTATGTAAGAATCTAAACGTATTTTATAAAACTAAAATAATATTCATAAATAATAACGTAAGATCAAGCAAAATAAATATTATACTTAATGTTCAAAACATTATAATATGTAGGTATATCTATAAATGCAAATCGCTTTCGTCTAGATTGTAAATATAAATCCGCTTATATGCTCAGAGGCGCTATTAAATTTATGATCGGGAAAAATTATCGTGATAGCTTAAACACGCGATATATTTCTGGTCACTATTTATTATTATTATTATTCACTATGGCTTAGAGGTATCATGCACAGTCTCATGCATCTACTTCTTATACTTAGAACATTAATCTTTGGCACAAAAAGAAGAAGAATAAAAGAAGAAGTGTAGATAAAGAAGGAAGCATCGAGCCCTCAAAGTTCATAGTCTAAACCGAGCGGCAATATTAAGGAGAAGAAAACAGAACAATTCACACAAATGAAAAAACAAATTAAATAAAAATGTTAGAGCGACAATATAAGGGAGAAGAAAATCAAACTAGTCACAAAAATGAAACTACAAAATAAATAAATATGTTAGGGAGACAAAATAAGGGAGAAGAAAACCGAACAAGTCACATAAATTAAAAACAAATTAAATCAACGTCAATATAAGGGAAAAGAAAACTGAATAAATTACACAAATGAAATAAACATGCTATTACTACATGTAAGGTCAAGAAATTAACGTCAATGTACTAAGCTGCCTTGACAAAAATGGATAACGTGTCACTTCCGGATAGCGTGGAGATCCGGTGTTCGAATCCCGGTAGCAGTTAAAATATTTTTTCGTTGATTTTATTTTTCTCTATGACTTTTTCTAATTCATTAAAAAAATTGTTAAAAAGCACAGTAATTTATTCTGATAGGTATTGCAATTTCACAATAAAAATGTGTTTTGTTTAATATATAAATATTAATATTTATAATTAAAACGACTGTTCATTACAATATATTCCAGTTAGCGCAAATAACGAGCTACAAAAAGTAAATAATATAAAAGAATATGCAGATTTTTTGTGAATGTAGTTTTTGTATATGTTCTCTTTGTAAAATATCTGTCACTAACGTCATCAAGCGGCGCTGTTTACATGCTTACATAAACATCCTACGATTTTGTATTAAATTTTAATTTGTATTTTTTGACAAACTGAAGCAAATTAAGTATTAAATACGCAAGAATGTAAGAAAATATTCATGTATGAAATTTAAAATATATTTTATTAAAAAATCTGTATAAAAGTAGCTTTATACAGGAGAATTGTGTGTTTTGATTTTTACACCACCAGGTCGTAAAAATAACCAGTTGATGGAAAGCTGAAATTCAAATATCAAAAAAGTAGTTCATAATTTTCGATGGGTTATAGCTAGTATGAAATATAATAAACTCGGTTCGATCAGATAACTTACTTTTAATTAAAATTTTAGGTGAGTTTTTGAATAAAATAAATAATGGTAGAAAAAATAAGGTTTTATAAATCCGAGGCGTTCGTAATACAAAAGATTCAAATAATGTTAGGAAAATTTCGGGAAGAACGGATATTCTTCTGCACAGTTTTCTGGAATGTTCTGCCGTGTACATGTGACCACTCTGGCCGACGTTTTGGATACCATTGCAGGGTCCATCATCAGCCCTGATGTTACTTTTACAATCTGGTGGTATACAAATCAAAACACATAAACGTCGGTAAGAGAGGTCACATATACACGGCAGAATATCCCAGAAAACTATTACGACAGAAGATTCCGAACGGCTGTGAAAACCTGAGAACATTTTTAACGGATATTCTGTTTAAATTATGTGAGTTATCATGATACCTACGGAAAATACCTCATAAAACCTGTCATTAATTACCAAATTTGTATCTACTATGACTAAACCTAAATATACCTGACGATGAGAATAAAAATATGTGTGGAATATATATGTACATACTAAATGTATATAAAATATTACAATTAAAATTAATCATGAAATAATATTTTTATATGCATGTTCTAAGAACACAGCTACTGCATTTTGTCCACGGCGAAATAATCCTTTATTAAGATAAATTACGAAAATCTCGCAGAGGTGAAACTATTTTTATATGGGAAGCATGTATGGAAGTCTTCATAGCCACAAGGCTTATGACCTGTATAACCTGGTGAAAACTTTACACAATGCAATATTCACCAAATCTACCATAAGAACACCCGCACATTATCACATTTTTTTATAATGTGCGGGTGTGATGTTGCGGGTGCATAGTTGTATATATGTTCTTTAATTTATTTCAAATATTTGAAGCAAGCAACTTTTTCCATCTATGGTCGAAAATTTGTAATTCTCATAACATAGTAGGTTTACATAGATATCGCCGCTGATGACCTGAAGCTTCAGGTTTCCCATATTTCCCAGCTTGTAGACTTCTATAATTTATATTAATTATGAAATAATTTTGGAACTTCAAAATATCTAAACTTCAAACTTTTACTATTTCATGTAATTTGAAAAAAATTGTTTTACCAATTTACAATACCAATCATATTTTATAAGCAATCCAATTTTTTATCGCTGTGTTCAATATTTTACAATCGCCAGCCAGTAACAAGCTTTTATAATCAAAGCCAAAATTATTTAGTTCTACTTCTTTCTTATTCTCTATTGAGTATTATCATAAATATAAATAAGATTTATCACGCTATTCCCAAAATAATCGGTCTACTTGATTAATTAACTTGCTTATTTAGTGATGGTATTTTAACTGGTGACAAACAAACTGTTATTTTTTTAGATTTGTATCTGGTTGCGTCTATGATTGGCAACGGATTTTTTGGCATTCGATGGGCAACTATCGGTACTAGACATAAATTATTTCTTAGTTATCAACCATCGATATAATCACACACAAATCGCAAATAACTGTACCGAAAATAACCGGTTAAGATAACGGTATAACCATCAATACTTGCTTTTATAGATATTTATTTCGTGTACATTTTTTTTATATTTTATAGTTGATTTTTATGTATTTACATACATCTGTGAACAACTGTGTTAAAATAATGTAGAAAAAATGAAGATCGGAAGTGTTCTTTGTGTCCGTGAAGAGAACATGCGTACGCGTTAATTTTTTTCCTCCCGCAAAAACCGTCAATCACTGGCAATCAGCCTCTGAGTGAAAACGTGTAGTCAGTTGGTGTGAAATAATCGAAGGACTTGAGCAGTGATATTGCACTATATTTTCCCGAAATCCTGACGATACTCAGAAGGAAACTATTCGCAAGATACAATAGGTTTACGGGGAAATTATTAGAAACATCTCATTGATAAAAACATTTATACCGTTTCCCAGTAGGCCCTCAACAAACAATGTGATTAACCAGTGCTTTGGTCATGAAGGTTTATCCTATTACAGTCCGAAAATAAGGTGAGTGTGGGTTTTAAATAATTCAATTTTAACCGAGGATTTAGGCCTGAAAAGAATGCAAAATTCGTCCCGAAGCTGTTGGAAGACGTATTTCCCTTGTTTGTCAGGCTCCCTTCTCTCTTGACATGGCTCCGTGAGATTTTTGGCTAATCTCCATAACCCCGATAATATATAACCCGAATAATAAAAATAACCCCGAATAAGACATTATGCGGAATGCGATGCCCATTGCTAAAGGTGCGTTTATTTTTGTTTATTTATTTTACACAGATCGGTAGAAAAAGGAGCCGCTCATCTCACTAGGAAGGACCTACGCTGACATGAGCAGCTTACAATATAGTGAAAACAAAATAATATAAATATGAACAAAGTACTACGTAACTATAAAATTAATCAATAATTGAAGATACAAATAAAAAATGTGGATACTAGAAATAGTAGATATTATTAAATACAAAAGCAGAAGTAAAAAGACTATACGTAAAGAAACATATGTATGGAAAGTAACAATATGTAAATATTATAGGATACCAAAACAGTAGCAAAATTAAAAAGAATTTATATTATGTGTATGTTTTATGAGCAATAAATTAATTAAAGGTTCAATATTTTTTGAACGCACCTCGTATTTTTTTCTTCTGTACTAGAAAAATCTGCGTTGAGACGGAAAAAGAAAATGGATACATGTACTGTGGAAAATTATATAATAATCAGTATCTCGATTTATTCTCATACTTCACCGGACCTAATTAAATATGTTAAGAAACATTTTTTTCCAAATAACACAAAGGAACTACGAAACAAAGTTCGAATTTTAAGATAAAACAGAAATATGTGTATCGTAAATAGTTGAACATGTTACTAGTTACTAAAGTTATTAAGTATGCAGATAAAATTAAGATATCTTAAGAAAATTTTAATATTTACATGGGTATGTTCTGAGAATATATTTACTCTATTTTGTCACAAGAGAGTTGATAAATTAATTAAGATAAATTGTAGAATTCTCACAGCGACTGAACTATTTATTAGGTATACATGTATGGATTTTTTTTTATATGATGGCTCAGTGCTTACAATCTGTATGAGCTGGTATCATTAGCAGCTGCAAAATCTTTGTACTAGTTCATTTGAAAAGACTAGAGATGTCTTTAGCATAAAATTTAAAAAATGTTTTGAACGCAGCATTAATAATTTAAATGATGATGATGAGAGTAAGATGAACCGAGGATTGTTTATTTAAAATATACTGAATTTTATTTATGCATTCCTTCCAAAATCATGATTCCTATAAATTTATAGGCTATGTTTCCTATAAAATCTCGAATTCAGTATTTTTCCTCCTCCTTTAATCCTCGAAGCATTCGTTAATTTTTGCTGTACTGATTTTTTTTGGATACCTTTGCTTTTATACTCCACGTATATAGTGTCGTATATTTATGAAAACCATGACATGAATTAAAAACAAAAAACTCTCTTACATGATATAAAACCAGCTTACCCCCGCGTTTTCGCATGCGTAGATTTTTAGTAACTTTTAATCATACTTTATCAATTTGTGTATTAACCTTAAACTGTAAATATATGTCATCGCGGATTTTTTATATATTTTTTTTAGTTCTACAACTTATCTGTAGAAAGTATTTCTTCGTAAAAATATGCATCGCTCAACCATGTTTTCGTCGACTTTAGTTGTAAAATACGTTACCACGAAAAGCCCTTTTATTTAACGGTATAATATACAGCCTATGTCCACCCTGAAGGACCACCATTCTAAATATTTATGAAAAAAAAATTGAAATCGGATGAATATTTTCGGAGATTAACTCTTTCATCCAAACTTACAAACTTTACCTGTTTATATATTAGTATAAATATAAAAAACACAGCCCCTCCGGATTATCAATAACAGCGCAGCGGCTTGTTGCGGTGACAGCCTTAAAGAGAAAACTATACTGACCTACTTTAGTCCTCCGTATAATGTTTATCCTTTTATCGTGTTAACGGATAAATATTATACGTAATAATATCTCCAAGATAACAAGTAAAATGTAATAATTTAGCGCACATTAAATTTATTGTCGCGCTAATAAAGAACACGTTATTAGCATGCACATAAATAGTACTGAAATTTGTAATTTTGCGCAAGTTTTAAGGCATTTTTTGAGGGGATTAGAAAAGAGAGCTACTTTTTAAAATACCAAATTTAGATAAAAGTTTTTATGCTGATTTTAAAGCAAAAGTGGAGATTTTCAAAAGAATGAGCTTTTGATGTTATGCTTCTAATACACACAAACATGCTTTCAAAATATGTTATCAATTGTTAAATTGGCACGCTTTGTCGGATAATCAAATTCAAACACGTTTCTCTGTATTCTCATTTCATATATCATATGCAAAGTGGCGCTTTTGCATCCAGCCTCCTAATTTACTATTTTTTTAATCACTATTAAAATATTGTTTATTATAAAGATGCATTTTTTGTTTATTCGTAGCAGCAAAAACTACCAGACGGTGCTTTGATGATATGATACATTCCGTCTGGAGTTTCTAGGTAAGCGCAACTATTTTCAGCTTCCAATATCACTACAATATAAAAGAAAAGGCAGAAAAATCCAAAAATTTTTTTAAAAAAACGATCAAGCCTTACAGTAGTCGCATATGATATGTAACATTTGAAATATAACAATTGAAAAACTGAATAGAGCAGCAACAGCAATTACCATCAAAATTTTAAAAAGCTAATACCCATATATTTATTTATTAGTAAATACATGTAAAGATAATGTATGTGCATTTATTTATTAATGAATTTTGCCGCACTAAGTAGGTACCGTATAAATCTACATACGCATTTTGTTTAGAAATGTGTTTGGTCAATTATATGTTTTTATTTATTTTCATAGATGGCGTTAATATGCCACCATGCACATTTTATGAAAACTTTGAATAAATATTTAAAAATAATCGCATAAATTACATAAAATTTGCGAATGTTAATTATTAAGGGTAATTATTGTTTACATTAATGTAAAAAAAAAAGTATTTATTGGAAAGTTTCAATATAAGCCATATATATCAAAGTTACAACATCTACACGCTTGACACCAGAATCTAAATTAAAATCAGAAGGGATGGCTGTTCCATGGATTTATTAATTTTAAATGTCATTAAATTTTTAATCTTTAACTTTAATCATCTTATATGATCCATTGAATTAAAATTTCAATAGCAAGTAAAACAGGTAAGTTAAGAAATGTGCATGATTTGTAAGACCTGATACTGCAGATGAATGCTTTATTTTATATGGATACACGGGTTAGCCAGGTTTCTGTAATAAAATATTAAATTTGCGGCTACGTAACCCCACAAAGTAAATAAATTGGGTAATGTGAGTTCCTGTTCGTGACAATGCACGAAAGACATTATCATGAATCACTTATTGCGATACAACTCCTGGTCTCGTTGTTATTTTATTAAATATTATGTGATTCAACAAACTTTAAATTATTTCTTCTTCAAAAACAGCAAAATAATTTTGGGGTGACATTATTAATATAATAAAAAATGCGTTGCTAATCGCAAAACCCAAAAACGGCTGGACCAATTCAGATAAAAAAAAAATTCAAATATTCGTTGAAGTTTGAGGAAGGCTCTTATGAACAGAAAAAATGGAAAAAAAAATTTTATCATACACACTTTAGTCGACAAAGCTTGATGCACAATATTTAATTATGTAGTAGAGTTTCAAATTAAAACAAGAATAAAATTTATTTTTCATGAAAGTTTTTTTTTATTATTTAGGTGAGTCAGAACTCTTTGATATTATTTAAAATTTTAAATGTTTGATTTGTTTGGAACAGAAATGTTAGTTGTATTTTTATATATTTAAAAAAAAATTAGACATAAAACCACGCAAGATCTGCGAACATTCAAACCGATTTGGTGGTGCGATGATTTTGCACCTGCGTGCAGTTATGGTGGCGTTTTGCGGCCAATTCGAGTGGTGTCACAATACATCTACGTGGCTTTACTCTCATTACAAACTTCTTCATGATTCAAATCACTTTTTAAATAATATGACCCTGTATCAGGATTTTCGACTTAAAAAACGCAAAAGCTTTATCATTGGTCTTAACCTGATTTTGGATTTCAAAAGACGCAAAAAGTATATCATTCCTACAATACACATTAGTAAGCTCAACCTACACATAATGTAGTGAGTGTGTTCTAACCTCACAATTTAGGTGCATAATATAAAGATATAACCTCAAAATAAATATTCACGATAATCAGATGCGTTTTGCGTTCACTTCCATGTACCTAATTTAGGTGCATAATATAAAGATATATCTAAACACGTTTCAATGCCGATATGACTTGCCAGGAGTAAAAATAGAATTGATTGAAGGAAATATGTATTTTGTTATTTTTAATCAATAAATATCATCTTCGCATTAAATAACGCATATAATATTTCAACATAATAAATTATATCTAAATGTATTTTAAAGTGATCTGTAAAACTTAAAAAAATCAATCTCTTTAATGTATTCTGAAATGATTTTTTTAACTGGCAATAGAAAACATCCATCCTCTGCGACATCGTTTAGCGTAATTATAATATATAAACAATTTTCATTGGAGTGGAAAAAAAATATATATTTATATAAAGATAGCAAAGCTATTCGGAAAATTGTGAAAAGAGTGGAAACAGCATTATTATGCGATATTTCATGGTTCTCGTAAAGTGCAATGGAAAATCACACATTGAAAGGAGAACCTATAAAAAGATAAGTGTAAGGAGAAGATGGACCGAATTCGTTTATCAAAGAATAAGAAATATTTGAACCTATTTGTGTTCAGGACAATAGGGGATCGGGTGAATAATGAAGTAGTTTATCAAATTAAAAAATAAGATCATTCAACACATTTGAGAAATTATTTATAATATTACTCAAATGAACTTTTCAATATTATCACTATTTAAACCGTCAATACAAGTACCTTATTTTATTTTTTTGTAGCAGTTAAGTAGTTTATACCTAAAAAATAACTGATTAAAAATATAAAATGATATTCCCTGGGGATAAAATCCAGTATTGTGCTCTTGAAAAATTTGAATAACGAATTACTCGAAATATTATAAATGAAATTTGTGGTCGAAATTTATTTATTTTTGAGGAATTTAACAGAATCATGAGAATAACACTAAGAGAATAATATTAAGAGGAAAAAAAAGTTATCATTATAAAACAAATTAACGCATTTGATAAATTGATAAAAAAAAAATATTGACACTCATTTTAGTCTGAATGAGTCTTCATTCCAACTTTTTTTACGATATGAGCAATTTCAAATTAAAAGTGAGAAAAATAATATGATTGGTTGCGATTTTAAAATGGTAGAATACCTGTATGAACTACCTATATAACTAAGGTTACAATTTTATAATTGTAGAATTTATCTATAAATTATAGAATACCTATACAAATTATCAGGAAAGACAATTAAAATTTCGAAATTCGATGCAGGTTGTTGATATTCCTGGGATATATGTTTTCTTAACGCTTCGTTTAATCCAATCGTAATGATAGGTAGAGTTTCCTGTTGATTTAAAAACTTTACGTTAAATTTAATATAATTATCATATTTATTAAACCACAATATTTTTGATAACTTAAACTGGTTTCGTAACCATCGTTTCTTCTTCAAGGTAAACTATAAACTAAAAATTACAAAATATGGTAAAATATATTTCTTGGCAACTTTTTAATGTCCCTCCCTACCTTATAATATTATTTTAAACGTCAAACATTTTTTATTTTCTGGTTTTAGTGTTTTTTAATTATTAATAGTTTTCAAATTATATGAATTTCAATATGCATTTATTGTAATGTTAATGCTTTCTGTAGGCACTTTTAATTGGTAACTAGATAACAATAATATTAGACTACATGAATAGCGTTTTTTCCATGTATGTATGTATGTATTAACATCGTCTGTTTTTTTATGTCTCTTTAGTTGAAATAAAATAAAATTAGCGTTTGATTCTTCTTCTTCTCGTGCCTTGTCCGTTTAACGGACGTTGGCTATCATGTTGGCTACGTGGACTTTGTTTACTGCGGCCCGGAACAGCCGCACAGTAGACTGGCCAAACCACTGTCTCAAGTTTTTCAGCCATGAAGTCCTCCTTCTTCCAGGGCCCCGTCTTCCGGCAATCTTTTCCTGCATTATGAGATGCAAGATTTCGTATTTCTCTGGATATCTCATCACATGTCCTAGATATCGAAGTTTTCGGATTTTTATTGTTTTCATAACTTTTTTTCTTTATTCATGCGATCCATAACATCTTCATTCGTAACTCTGTTCATCCAGCTTATTTTGAGAATTCTTCTGTAGATCCACATCTCGAATGCCTGAAGTTGCCTTAGCAGTTCTTCGGTAAGCGTTCATGCTTCCATTCCATAGAATAATACTGAAAACACGTAGCATCTGACCATTCGCATTCGTAATCCAAGGTTGAGATCATGACTGTAGAACATCTTTTTCATGCGGATAAAGGTTGCACGAGCTTGCTCTATGCGGCATTTGATTTCAACCGAAGGATCCCATCTTACATTTAAGTTGCAGCCCAAGTATACAATATTTTGTACCTTCTCTAGTTTCGTTCTAGCTATGTAAATATTTTCATTCAAGTCAACTGCGTTATTTTTGATTATGAGCTTGTATTTTGTTTTGTTTGTATTAAGTTCTAACCCAAATTTCTCACATGTCTTCACTTCTTATTCAGCAGAAGTTGCAGATCCTCAATGTTACTTGTTACAAGTACCGTATCATCTGCACAACGTAGGTTGTTCAGGATCTTCCCATTTATAACAAGTCCTTGAGTAGAGCTTGTGATGAATTTAACCTGCCAACCTATTACAAGAAATAAGAAATAAAATAATAATTATATCGAATATCTCCAAAAGAACTAATTAAGATTAATTTATTACTTGTGTTGTGAAAGTCACGACTGCGCCACTGACGGCAGGACGTCGATTCAAAAAAATAATAATATTATTCGTATTGGAGAAAAGTTTCTCTACACCCATGGTAGATAGACTCGTAAATAGGTGTTGGCTCGTGATAGGCCTGATTTGAAAACATGATAGAAATTAACCAATGAGATCTTTGGTGGAGGGGGAAGCTTCGAGAAGGAATTTCCGATGAAAAAAGTTTATAAGTAGGTGTTGAAGCGTTAACTCGAGAGTTTTTTGAAGGGATTTCAACCGATAGGCCACGCTGGTTTCGTTTGTTTCGCGCGTTTTTACGGTATCTGAGATATAATTTCCAAAGCAATTTGTTTCGGTATTTGACAATCAGTTACGAAAGCATCCAAATTCATCGCTGTTATAGTGTCAAAATGTCAGTATTAAAATATAGGAGTATTACAAATGCCTGCGTTTTGCCGCATTTTCGAAAGATAAACAAAATTTTAGCTGTTATGACGCCATCATACAAGCGTCAATATAGAGCGAAATAATTAACGTCTGGTTTATAGTCGAAATTTAGGGATGCGTTACTTAGTCTTGTGCTTCGATTGCTTTAAAATCATTTTTGAATTTAAATCGGGATCTCATTATTGGAATAAATACAGTTAGGATTCTTTTAAATGTATTTATAACCATCGAGAGAATGAAGAAGAGATATGTGCCAAATGGGAAGTTGGAGGAACAAGATTCACACTTATGCAGAGTCTGGAGGAAGGGCCTTCTGAGCTACGGATTCAAGCCACTACAAGATTTCAGGATGAGTACCTTTTAGTCTATATAATAGTATTGTTAAACTGTTTCTAAATGTTCTAAAATTTTTTCTAAAGCAAGTTTATCTACAGTTAATATCGAAGTAGGCAGTATTTTCTTAGGAAAGATACATATTTAATTTCATTAAGCATAATTCAAATCATTTGAAAGAGGATTTAAAATATAGTCGGATTTGGTTGTTTTGAGATTGCGTCGTTCAACCCCTGGGAGATAGAATAAACCATATATATTGATTTCGAGTAACAAAATTATGACGATATTTTAGATTCATTATAAATAATGCAGTTAGGATTGATATAGCATGACTCATCTTGCGATGGCATCGTTCAGTTTTGGTGGAAGCAAGCATGGAGTATAAAGACCATGATATACGTCCGACAATGGGTTTATAAGTAAGGCTTTATTCCTAAAAGGGACCACTGCCCGAAATAACTCATTAGGTATGACGTTTGGTCCGAAGTCTGTGTTGTTGACCCCCGGAATTAGTTCGGCGTGATTTCTGATGGATCAGTTATACTAGAACAAACAAGAGTTATCGTAGGGATGCTTTCAGCATCAGGAGTGCGTGAAGGCAGATAGAATAATCCATATATATTGATTTCGAGTAACAAAATTATGACGATATTTTAGATTCATTATAAATAATGCAGTTAGGATTGAAATAACATGACTCGTCTTGCGATGGCATCGTTCAGTTTTGGTGGTAGCAAGCACAGAGTATAAAGACCATGATATACGTCCGACAATGGGTTTATAAGTAAGGCTTTATTCCTAAAAGGGACCACTGCCCGAAATAACTCATTAGGTATGACGTTTGGTCGAAGTCTGTGTTGTTGACCCCCGGAATTAGTTCGGCGTGATTTCTGATGGATCATGGAGAGGAAAAAGACAAGAACCAATCCATTTTAATCCCATCAGACGTAATTCAAATTATTTGAACGCAAGAGAGGGAGCGAATGAAGTGGGTTGATTGTTTTGGGTTTGCCCCGCTTCTTGCCAAGGAGACGTTCAATCATGAGGACAAAAATCCATAATTACGTGCATATTCCCTATATATAAAGAACTAGTTCTAACTAGGGAATTTCAAAAAGTACAGATGGGTCATTCCTCAATGGGTCGAAATTACGCCTGTACTTGATTGAAGGAAGAAACTTCTGGGTGAGAGCGCTGTGATTGCGAAATAATTCATTCTGACTTATATGAACGGGAGGGAGAGAAAGTGAATCGGGTTATTAATTATGCGCAACCGATTCAGGATACACCCCTGAATATTGCGATTTCGTTCGGACGTTAAATTTTGCTTCAACGATATTTGAAATAAAGTATTCCCGTTATCTACACGAATTATTTTGCTCAGATAACTCGTTTAATTATTGTATAAATATAGTCACATGGTCATAGGAAGTTGGTGAGGTAGATTTATTCACTACGCTTTGGATATCTATGAATGTATTGACATATGGTTAATATATTCTGTTCACGTGGAATGTTCCATTGGTTAAACATACTTGTCTTCATTCTACGAGGAGGAATTCACATTTTCAATTACCAAGAAATTATCTTTATACTCCACAGAGGATAAATTGCAATAATCAGCTTTAAACTAATAACCAACATTCTTTTAGACGCAAGGACCCCTAAAAAGAATTAGATGCCACTATTAATATCTTCCAACTTAATCTTTAGACGCAAGTGATCCCTAAAGTTTTGGTATACCTAGGATTTACATTTTCTTCGGAATGCTGACGATTTGTCGAGGCAATGGAACATACTACGTGACTATATCAAGATTTAGCTTCGGATTGTTTATCAAGGTAAAGGAAACGCCAGAGAAAATGTATAGAAGGAAGTTTTTCATAAAGGGGGCGGGCCGATGGGGCCCCTTTAGCGCGGAAACCGAGGATATGTCATTACCCACGGACATCAATCCTCCTTTCCATAGATTCATTTTTAAACTTGTTAAATAAATTCCTAACGAGAAAAGTGAAGTACTGTTAGCGACAGACACCACATACTCGGAAGTAGACCTATTTTCAAATTATTAGACTCTCGGTTTGCAGATAAATACAGTTTCTACCAAGATAACCAATCCAGAGGCGAATCACTGAAACAATCTGATTATGTGTTTTTCTCCAAACTATAAATTGTATATAGAAGCAGCCAACAAAAGTAAGCAAATTTAAAAACAAAATGATATGTAAATGTGCTTTTTCTTTCAGATATTTTACGTTTCTGTTATGGTTAGTTATTCCAGTAAATGTAAACTCTAAACAATAAATTTTATACGTATTGTAGTCAAGTCCGAGTTAAAATTATAAGTATATTATTATCTTTGTATGTGTAAATATA
Source organism: Agrypnia vestita (assembly GCA_016648135.1). Taxonomy (NCBI): domain Eukaryota; kingdom Metazoa; phylum Arthropoda; class Insecta; order Trichoptera; family Phryganeidae; genus Agrypnia; species Agrypnia vestita. The sequence continues at coordinate 57,907 of JADDOH010005406.1, forward strand.
GAATTTCCAACACGTTTTCTGAAATATTAGGGTTGCCACGTGCGTCACAATAGAGGGGGAGTTATAGACTAAAGACGATATCACGAGCCAATAACTTCGACGTTTCTATAGTAATTGAGTGAGAGTATAGTGATTTATTTATTTATAAATTAGAAAAAAACGACATCATGAGCCATTTAATAGATAATCTAGTATAGAGACATATCCTGGTAAACTAGGATAAAAGCCATTAGGTAGTATTTGCATTTAGAATGAAACTTGCGATAACTTAATAGGATTTTGATATTAATTAAACATCGATAAGAAACATTACGACCGCATCGCGTTCTTACAAAATAATCCTTTCAGTTCATTCAAAACGGATAATTCTAACCTTTTATCTACGTAGAGATACTTATAGGTTATTATCTATTTTATAATGCGTATTTCGGAACAGTACGATCGAGATCAGAAAGAGTATTTTAGTTACGTATCGGAGTTAGAATTTATATTAGATGGTTTATTAATTTTGGTTAGATTCAAAAAAAAATTAGTTGGTAGCTTCGGTTCGGTGAGCCAAGGCTCAACCACTTTATACACGGTTAGGTCAGGTTTATCACAAGCTTCATTGAATATTTCTTCTGAATATAAGTTGAACAGCGTGGGTGAAAGAATACATCCCTGTCGCACGCCTCTCTTTATTTCTATTTCGTCTGTTAGACACTGTTCGACTCTTACTGCTGCTTTTTAAGTATGAGATTAGTGGATGCATAACTGTAGATTTTAAATTTATTTTACTGCGGTGTTTAATTTAATTTGCAATGAATGATTACAAAAGAATGAAAATTATTCGTAAAGATGATTACATATCGATTTAAAGAAAATTACAATTTTTTTTGAGTTTTCGTGTGATATTTACAAAACCTCACTTCCATGTGATTGAAGTTTCCCAACAACAAAGGAAGCTTTAATGCTACACAACATTAAACTGTTGTTCAAAGAAATATATTTAAATTGCCGATTATAATTTTGCTTTCTTTGCGAACAAGGAATAAACTTTGTTTTGATTCCAGGCATGGAAACCATTTCACAAAATTCATTTTTTAAATCTTTTGTAAAACAAGAAAGTGAGAGACCTTTTAGATGAAGACAAGTGAAATAAAATACATTTTCTCGGAAAGGCCTTGTTCGTTAAAAAAAACTTGTTTTTAATTTTATGAAGTCTTACACGGTCTGTTTAAGAAAATTCATCACAAGAATATAATTTACATGCATATATTATTTCTTTCTTTTGTGCTATAATATTTTCATCTTTAAATTATGTATCTTTCTTTGTTTAAACTAAAAAAAAACAAGTAATTCTCATCTAATCGAGTTTCCAACGATTTACTTGTGTCATGGACTAAGATGTGAAACTACATGCAAAAAAAACGAAAATATTTAAATAAAGTCTATATGTAATGTGTACTAATTCGACTAACTTTCCACTATATTTTACTTTTGTAAATATTTCAATGTAATTTATAGACCATGTTTGACAATTAAAAAAAAAAGGTTTATCTCTTTGACATGTTAAAAATGTTGGTCTTAAATTGAATAATTTTGGAATCATGAAAAATAAATAATGGAAAAGTTTTCAAAATATCATGAACAACCAACTAAATTTACCCATCTAAAAATATTTCCTATAATTTTAGGTGGGCAAATTTCTTTAATGTCATTTTTCCAAATCTCGTAACATTTTTTTAAATGTTTTTAGTCAGTAATAATATTATTTTGTTAATAAAATATAATAAAGAATGTCATATTTAAAAATCTTTTTTGTTACCTAAACGAAGGAAATTGGTTAGTTTTAATAAATAAACTAAAATTGTGATAAATAAAGTTTATTGTGAATTCGATGAAAAAAAACAATTTATTTGCAATAAATATTTAAAATATTACGCTTTTTTTCAGCAAAAACCCTACATCGTTTTCAATACGAAATGAGCTGTTGGAAAATTAATTTACTTGGTAGAATATTTTTATGTAAATTCATGTATATTTTTTTAAATCTCAGAGTGATTTTTTGAATTTCATGAGCTACCTACTCGCAATCAGAAAGCGATAATGAATCTTAAGGTTTCTTTTAAGTACAATCTTAATTACTACCACGCCCATCCACGCCTTAATTGCATGCCCTAATACACTTATGGTTCAGGGCGCAGGTCGTGTGCAGTTACATACTCCCGGTTATTTACATGTTCAACGATTAATATTCTAAATGTTTCTGTTTTAAATGCTATTTCGAAATTCTTAGAAATATGAATGAGAATTAGTATGCAAAATTCAATGCGCTTCGCATTTCATTATGATCATTCAAGAAAACTTGTTTGTTTACCGAATATTCGCTTTCTCACCGAATGAGGTCTGGCAAATTTTGCACAAGAAGTCATTCATTGTTGGGGCTCTATTTGTGATTAGTTATCTCCTCTTCGCACCGTTCCACGGAAGGGAGACTTATCTCAAGATGGTGGTTTTGTACGTTACTTGTTATCAATTGCAGACATTCCAACAATAAGAATATTTTTTTAATGCCCGTGTGTTTGAAATAAAGTAGTTTTTACACACTTTTATTTAGCGAAGTCTTTAGAGTTTATTATAAGTTTGCCTAAGCTATTGTTAGTATAAAACGCGGCTTTAGTGTTATTTGGTAAACTTTTAGTCACTTTATATGAAATGTTATTTGCGTATAATATTCTCCGCATTGCTTATTCATATTATTTGGTGAAGTATGATATAAATATTGAACGCGTATAAAAACGCATTGTTTTTTTAGACAAAATTCTATCTATGTAATCTGAGACGGCTTAACAAATTGCTATAAATCAAGAGCTGACCCGCTAAATCATTCCGGTATTTATAAACTAAATTGTAATGACTGTTCGACATTTTATATAAGAACAACGGCACGTGATTTTAATATTAAAGTAAAGGACTACTTGAGATGTCTCAATAAAAATAACTTTTCTGAATTCGCGAACCATCTTTATGAAACAGGCCACACGTTTAATTAAGAAAACGGTATTGAGATTCTACATGTAAATAATAGAGGCCTTAGATTAGATAACTTAGATATACTAAAAATCAAAAAATACCTAAATACTTAAGCCAATATAATTAATAACCAGATACATTTTATGAATAACTCGTTACTCGATATATTCTACAATTCGGCGTCCAGTTGTCAATTACCCCCACCATAACTATAGCCATTTTCTCGTTCAAAAATTGATTTTTTTGCTAAAATAAGTAATGGATATTTAGTATGCGTCCATCCCAACGAAAAAACAGCGGTACGAAGCCGATAAACATTGAGTTACTTCAAGTGGTCAATACAAAGTTATTTAATTAATTAATTTAGTCCAACCACAAATTTAACGCTATAAACATCAAATATACATATATTCAATAATTTTTAAAAATGGTGTGCTCAGAAACATTAGCTCAGAAGGCATCTCCGTATCACAAAAACGTCATATTTTCGGTGGCTTACCAGGTATTGCACTTATATTCACGTTTATTAATTTCAGTTGACGTTTCACATAGCGTGGTTTATATTTCTGTGGATTAATTGTATCCGGGTGTCATTGTAGCGGGGGCCCTGGCGCTACCACTCGAGTACGCACAACCCACCCGCCGATCGCACGTTCCGCGTTCATCTTTATTAGCAAACCTCCCTTTTAACACACCCCCTAAAATAAATAATGTAACAACACTCGACAGTCGTATTTCCAGCCGGCGTAATATTTAAGGACGCATCTCAAATATCGATGTTTGCCTAACTAATTGAGTTTTACCCAGAATATTGGAAAATGTTTGTTTTAAATGGTTCTTAAAAAACTCATATACCAAAAATTCCAAATTCATAAAATATTGACGTAACAATCGGTTCGGTATCCCGGGATCTCGGCCAATTTTCGTTACCTATGATTCCCGAGGTTAATAAAGTTTGAAACTTTCGGGATTGATTTTTTATCTATCACAGCAATTGGTGTATGTATAAAATCGTGATAAGTTTATATTATGTACCTGCACGTGTCACAGGGAGAATCACCGGATTATAAATAATCGTGGATAATAAATAAACATATTTTGCTGCCATACACAATCGTATGCGAGGTCTGTAATTTTGTATTCGTCTACAGGCCCAAGGTTTGCTTCGGCGCTCTTGGGAAGTAATCATTAAGCCTTAAATCTCTATCGTGTTATAGCAGCATTTCCCGTCGCATCTTGGTAGCGCCTCCGTGAACAATATTTTCCGTTGGAATATTAGTGTAAAATCTAGTTTAAGCCATGATCATGATCGACGCCTTCAGTGTCGACCGGGAAGAGTGTGAGATTTCGTTTACCTGAGTCCTTTTTTTGATTTTTAAATTATTTCCTTTTAAATATTTCAAAAATTTGTTCATAAGATTATCGAATTTCGCAGTCGTGGGGCAGCTTGTCTGTCTCATTTTGCATTTATGTTATAAGTCTGGTTCTCCAATTTTAGTTGAAGTTTCATATCAAGGCAATAATTATCATATAAATTAGAAATGAGATTCACTGTAGTAAACTTTGCTGTAATTTTATATAAGAATAATGATGAATAAACATGTTGTGTTCAATCATTCTTCTGATTTATCATATAACTGTATAATTTCTCCCGGAGTAATTTGGTTTCTACACTAACACCGACACTTTCATTTTCTTTGTCACATAAAATAATAAAGAAAAACACAAATTTTTAAACAAATAAACAAGTACATATTATAAAAAGAGTATCAATATAGAAGACATTTTCATTAAGTACAGCATTTGCCAAATTATTTGTAAAGTATTGAATTTTTATAAATCCGCTCAAGAATGAAATATTTTGGAAGAAACAATGACTAAGAGATTTGGAAAAACCTTTGTCTTCTCATTGTTTAAAAACATAAATCAACATAAAAATGTATCTCTGTACTTGAATCTTGAACTTCCAAAACATCAATTTATATAAAAAGTAACATAAAATTTTTTGGATCAGATTTGTGATTTTTTCGCGCGCGGGAAATGCCACCTGAATAGAAAAAATCCATCACAACAACCTCCGGAGGAGAAAAACCCATTCTCCATACAAAAACCGGCCTGAGCTGAAGGCTGGGCAACCATCCGTATTGTACCGAGTGGGAGATATACGCGGGTGCTTGGCCCGAACGGAAATACGCCGGTACACAATGTGACCGATGGCATGTCTTGGCGATATTACAAATTCAAGTTATGTAACACTACAACGTCTCGGAGGCCCTGAAAAGTCGCGAGGAAAACAAACGGGTGAAATTTTTCGCGGCTGGTAATACAATGCACAAGGAAATCGTCAAAACTACTTTTTGTTATTTTTATTTTATAAAATATAATCGGATAAGGCATGTACATATGGGGTATGAAGGTGAGACAATATTTTTTTTGTACAACAAATGCATACAATAGTAATTATTAATAATTAAAATCTATGTTGTTACATTTCTTTTAAATTGACATTGTTACAGACAAACATTCCATTATACTCACCATAATATGAGCCAAAAGCTCGACTTCATGGAAGAAGTATTTATAGGCCAAATTAGAAGTAGTAATTTTTATAAAGTTTTAATAAAAAGAAACCAGTTGAAACATCTAGGCAGTGTTACAATACATCGCTGTTTAAGTTCAAGGATTTGATTTCCTCTCAAGCGTATTTTAAAAAGTTTTTTTCTTGAAATTTGTTTAGTGGCTAACATTTTTATGTACACATTCGACAAAACTCACCCTCAAGATAGTCATATTGGCTTCTGCCCTTAATTAGGGTTGGTGCGGATGTGGTCTCCTTCCGGCTGTTAAAATACAAACGCATTCGCTGCAATAACATTTTGCACCAATCAGTGATCCGATTGCTCTGATCGTAGGGTGTTGTAGATGGAATTGAAATTCATTGTAGACTTTTATCATTATACGTAGACAGGTCTTTGTTACTTAAAAATGTTGTACTTTGGACCGAGAAGCTCAAAAGTGGCCAGATAAGTGTGATGCACTAAGACGGAGCAGGATGTCCGTCAAACTCCACCGCTGAGAAAACACTCAGAAAACATGAGAGAAGCTTCCGGGGAATAGGCGAGTTACCATTAATGAGGAAATGTCTTCTTTGAACATCATTCATAATTTTGTCCATCAAATCGTGATGTCTACTCAGTCGTTGATTTCCCACAGACTGAGACATGCAGGAAGCAGTGCAAAAGTGGCTGACTAACCAAAAACTTTCTTCTTGGAAGGAATGGGCAAGCCTGTGGACCGCTGGATCAATTCGAAGGAAGGTGATTTTGTAGAAAAATGATGTATATCCTCACCTTTCTATAAATAAATCGCACAAAAAGGGTACATAATTTTTGACTCGCCCTCGATATAAATGAACAAATATTTGTTATTCGTTAACTATCACCGTATCTTACCGAACTCGAGACGGCGAATTATTCCCTACAGCTGGTATTGCTAGGAAATTAAAGATTTATAAATCACAATGCTTTAAAGGAGACTATCGATTCTTCTTGTCAAACAGCCTTAACTTTGCCTCACACTCAATCTTATCCGCCATGTTTTACCGTTCCCCGTTTTCCATTACTCATTTCAAACCTCCTACCACATGCGTTCAAATCTTTGTATCTGAATAATTTAAATAATAATAGTTGGATCATTTATAAAGCGCCGTTTTCGTGAGTAGGTACTCACCTCAAGGGTGCTTCGAATGATTGATTCTAGAGTAACCTAACAAGAAACATGTCGAATGCTCCAGAGAGATAACGCGGTCACGGTTGAGTGACCCCGCATTGCGTGCGTAATCAGTCCACCGTCACGATTGACTGCACATGATTGCGTGTCGCCGCGGTCTATTTTTAGCGCTTAACAGGTACTCAATACCTCGTAACAATATCGAGGATGAAATCAAATATTGTTTTCTTGAAAAAATTCTCAATATAAAAAAAAATCAATATAATTAAATAACACTCAAAATAAATTCTTGTCTAGTAATTTAATCCTTAAATACATCATTTTTTATATTGGTTTATAGTGGATTTGTATAGAGAACAGACAGACAGACAGACATTAATAGGTATAGATGTAATTCATTACCTAGTGAACTAAAGTCTCCAGTAAAAAAAAGACTGGCAAAAGCTCTTGAAAAATATTTTCTCAATAGCTATATAAACCAGTGATGCTTTCAAATACCTTTTTACACAATCAGTATACAATCATTCTTTTTTTTAAGATATTTTTTGTACTTTCCGATTAACCTTGTTCTTTGTAGTTTTAAATCTTTCTTACCGTAGTGTACAGTATTGTTCTTCTCTGCATGAGTTTTTACATATATTAATTAATGTACACCGAACAAATATTTTGTAATAACGTATTACAATAAATTAAATTAAAACTACAATAAAATTTAAATCTGTAAAATAGAAAGCTCAAATCAATACGATAGACTATAATTCTACCACTGTTCACCTCATTACTCCAAAATCATAAAACCGCGATCGGTTTTATAAATTATGGTAAGTAATTAATCAAGCTCGGGGATTAAACAGCTAATGTTGCGGTTTACATCAAATTCATACAAAACCTTAGGGATACCCAATAAATATTCCATTAAAATTTAAAAAAAAACTGCCTCATAACGAGAAAACTAACATTTTGTGTAAATATTGTTAATATGTTAAGATAAGATACGTGCTTGGAAATGATTTTTATATTATTATTAGAATCCATTCATAGATTATTTTACTTCATCAAACTTGTTTTGTGTATCTTATATCAGTAACACGGTTATATTCTAAGATCATATATTTTTTTAAAGCAGTAATTCTCAGATAAAATCTAAAGCGAAAGTTGTTAGGTGGCGGCAGGATATTAGTCATGTTAAAATACACCGAAAGTTTCATGTATATTATGATATAAAATGTGAAATATAAATACATGACAATTATCGCCAATTGGCAATTTCCGCCAACCAACTCCACACAATTCAAATAGATTTCCGGTTTATAATGAAATGGTGACAAAAATAGCTCCATGCGAAACGATTGGGAGATAGAAGGAGACAAGGAAGGGTAAAACTAAGATTCGGGAAAGATAAAATTGCTTTGTTTATTGCGTGTTGTAAAACAGTTATTATATGTAGTAAGACAGTTATTGTATGTTCTCTGGAGAAGAACCTTCATGCTCCGGCATTCCAATGAATCTCTTTGGCTTCATTTTGATATTTAATAGGTTTTCAATATGTTCCCGCGACAATAATTCAGTATACAAATCATGAAAAAGGTTCACGTGGCGGTGATTGCGTGGTAAATAGAGCCCGCAAAATGGCGTCTCGCGCTTTATAACATTCGCTCTCTATTTCTTTCATGCCATCTTCATTTTCGTTCATTGGACAGACGTTACTCAGGTGCGTTACAGTTATGGTCTATAATGATGTGATGTCTGTGCATAGTTGATTTCATAACCTAGCCGACTGCACTTCAGAGAGGAGCTCGGAAGAATTCGGTGTAATAAATGGGTTTGAAGTTAAAGATCATGATAAAAATTAGATTTCAGGTACAAATGTGAGTGAATATTGAAAAGGACATTATAAAGTAGAGATAAAACATGGAATTTATGGCGATGTCGGACGTTCGGCCAATGTACAAGATTGCGAAAAGATGAGACGATCTTATATCCTTCTAGGACAAGTCTAAGTCTAAGGAAAATTATGTTGATTATATTTTATGTAATTGTTAAGAAATATTTATCCCACAGCACATTAATTTAACATTTAATGGTAAAAAATTTAAAATGCAATTCCATATAAAAACAAATATATCAATCACGAATGTAAAATACATAGGACAAGGACAATGAAAAGTTAAATGAAGAATAAGGTACATATTATAAAACAAAGTTTCAAAAATCTGAAGCAATAATAAATTGTGTGATATTATTAAAAAATACAACAATAACATTAAAAATCTAGCTTTTTCGCTCTTCTCATATAGTCGTGAGCACAGCGCGTCTAACTAATATGTAGAGTGCAATACTGAAATCACGTACATAAGTTTAGTGATTTCAGCGTCGTACCCTTTCACTAGGGGGGATATTTTCTTTACTAGGTTCTTTATTATATCCCCTCTAATTCGCCTTACTGATACCTGTACACTCTCTGCCAACGCCTACTCGCATAGGCTCACATGTTCAACAATGAACCATTCGTACACAGTTAACCATGCCTATATTTTGAACATGTATTTTGAAAATGCAATTTAACAAATTAGATCCCACACCGTCTTCCCACCCATAGTCAGCAACGAGCTTGTGCTCACATCTGTGTTATGATGGGTGATTTGGCATAAACAAGCAACAAATGTTGAAAAAAGTAAGTATTTTTCCGTTTCATGTATTTCAGTTCAATAATACAAATATCTAAATATTTTAATTCTATAGGTATTTTTTATGCTTAATAAGTTCAATGGACTTTCTTAACATATATGTACATTTATGTAACATATGTAGCATCTATATATTATGATTTAAAGCATTTGGGAAAATGATGTTCAACAGTTAACCTTCTTCGATATCAAAAGACATAGAACTCCAGGAACAAGCACGGTAGAGACGGATACTTCCGAAAATATTTCACAAAAGAAGAAAAAAGAAATACACTACTTAAGAAAGTAAAGCGATATCTATTTTCAGATTCAATCCAAAATAAATCAACCAAAAAGAAATAATATTTTTTCGTCTTAATTTTTTGTAAGTTACATAAAATGTCACTGTTATAATACTACAGTCAAACTGACTGGCATGGCTTGCTGACAACTGGCGACCTAGACTCAGCGCTACATAATTTCTACAGGATACTTAATAACCTTATCGATGCTTTCATACCTCAAAAGTTCATCCGAGATTCTAAATACCCCCCTTGGTTTAATTCTGCTCTCATTAAACTAACAAAGGAAAAATTCAAATATCACAAAAAGTTCAAACTCTTCAAAAATCTATCTGACTATGCTTCTTTTTCTCTCTTAAGATCACGCCAGAAAGTCTTGAGTAAGGAACTCCGTAACAAATACATCATCAACATCGAAAATAGATTATCATCAGATCCTAAAAAGCTATGGAATTATGTGAAATCCAAAACTAAGTCACAGGGTGTCCCATCATCCATGACTTTCAGAGGTGATAAAGCCAACAATAGGAGAGATATTTCAAACCTATTTTCTAAATATTTCAACTCAGTATATGATTATGACGATGGAAGTACTCAATTTAATTCTGATAACCTCACTCACTGCTCATCAACCCTACATAGTATTGAAGCTGGTCATAGTTTAATACTTAAACATTTATTACAACTAGATCCTAACAAAGGTGCAGGACCTGATCAAATCCCTTCCATCTTCATCATTAACTGTGCACAAAGCCTCTCAACTCCACTATCGATCATTTTCAATCGCTCCTTGAGTGAAGGCGTCGTACCCGAACTCTGGAAATCGGCATTCATCTCGCCAATTTTCAAAGGTGGTCAGAGAACCGATGTTGAAAATTACCGCCCCATGTCCAAGCTCTGTATATTTAATAAAGTGTTGGAGAAAATAATCTATGATCAGATGTTTCGAGCATTTAGCCTAGAGCTTAATGCTAACCAACATGGTTTTGTCAGCGGGAAATCGACTACTTCTAACCTGATTGAATTTTCTGAATTCCTCCAGGACTGCATGGATTGTCGGATCCAGGTCGATGCAATATACACAGACTACAGCAAAGCATTCGATAAGGTTGTTCATAGAATCCTGTTAAGTAAACTCTCACAGATAGGTATTCATGGGGACCTATATAGATGGATTCAATCCTACAACTCCAATCGCAGCCAAGCTGTAGTGGTCGGTGGCTTCAGGTCTGACTGGGTTGGCGTCCCTTCAGGTGTCCCACAGGGTTCTTTATTAGGACCCTTGCTTTTTAACATATACATTAATGATATCGGTCATTGCTTTCTTAATGCACAAACTTTATTAATCTTTGCTCCTGTTAAGTGTGTCGATGATTGTCTCAAAATTCAGGAAGACCTAAATCGTCTTCAAGCCTATTGCAGTCTTCATAACCTTCAGATTAACATAAAGAAATGCTTTGCACTCAGTTTCACCAGAAATAAAAAAATTGTATCGTTTAAATACTCTTTTAATGGGCTCCCTCTGAGCACCAAATCAGAAGCAAAAGATCTTGGTGTAACTCTTGATTGCAAACTCTTACTAGATAAGCATATTGATATTATGGTCACCAAATCCTCTCGAATGCTAGGCTTCGTTCTTCGCGCTTGTAAACAGTTCCAAGGAATAAATACTATGAAGATCCTTTACTTTTCCTTTGTTAGGAGTATTCTTGAGTACGCTTCTCAGGTGTGGAGCACCAGATATCAATTTCATATAAACAGAATCGAAAGTGTTCAGAACAGATTCATAAAATATCTTGACTTTCGTTCCCATCATATTCACATTAGTAATGTAGATTCCTCGACCTTCTTTAACATTACACCCCTGGTCAATCGTAGAAATACTGCTGATGTTATATTTCTTCGTAAACTAGCTACGTCTAAGATTGACTGCCCGGCATTGCTGCAGCGCATCTCCCTGAGAGTACCCGGAAGATCCACTAGATCGGTTGAGACCTTGAGCCTTTCACACTGTAATAAAACTCCCGGCAAAACTCTTTTATACATCGCTCGTCTAATTTGTTCAACTCTATATTCAGCGACTTGGATCTTTTCAATTCATCGATCTATGAATTTAAAACTCTTGGATATTCACCTCGGTCATAAACCTTCTTTTTTTTTCCTCTTCTTTAATGCATCTTCTTTCTTTTGAACTGACTTCGTATATGTAATTTTTTATCTTGTATCTTTCTTTGATTAACATTTTTTCTTTTGCCCAGACCTCGTATATATATATATATATATATATGCAGATGTATTGATCAGATATCTTTATGCTATACATATATCTTTTGCACTTCTTTTTATTCTTATCTCTTGTCCTTTTTACTAAGTAGATTTGTCCTTTCCTATCCATTCCTTATTCTCCTTTTACCTCTAATTCTTTGACTCCCATAGTTTGTCCATAACTTAAAACTTTCACTTTTTTTGTTTTTATTCTATAACTCAAGTTATTGTTGCTTTATGTTAAAACACAACAGGTTAATTCTGTGGAAACTTGTAAGATGGTCTCTATACTGTTCAATAATCATGTATAATCTCTTTATATGTACTGTTAGTTTCCCATAAATAAATAAAAATAAA
>JADDOH010005407.1:0-112443 GCA_016648135.1 Agrypnia vestita
TTCTATCATGGGTGGAAATGGCGAATGTTACAATTGTGTAAAGTGATCACTTAAGCCAACCATAAGACAGGTCATAAGTCCTGTTACACCCAAATGACTTCTATACCTACTTTCCCATAATTAATACAGTTTCGTCTCTGTGAGATATCTATAATATACACTAATTGATTAATAATGTCTCTGTGACATAAATCCAGCACTGTTCTGAAAGATTTGAACAAACTCAAAATATTCTAATTTTGTATCCTTTATGTATTTATTGTTGATTTTATGAAAAAATATTTAAATTATAAATAATTTTGGAATTGCTGTTTTAATTTGACAATTTCTACATTTTTGATTGCGTTTAATTTAAAACATGAAAATAAATATGTGACGTCACAACAGGGGAAGGGGGATCACAAAAGTCACGATATTCATGTGACGTGATATGTGGATGGCCCCTTAGTTTTCGTGGCCACGTGCATAGATATGTGCAGGTTATTAAGAAATATTCAATGTTTGATGTTGATATTTATTTGAACAATCTTAACAAATTAAATGACTTACATAAATAATATTACTTGTAGATGCTACAATGATCGTCGATATATACAATGTTGTTGTTATGACTAACGGAAATCAGTGTGGGCGCGTTGTCCGTATCTTGAATCAGGTTGGCTGAAATGTTTGCTGCACGGCTAGATAGCGCGGTGGCTCCAGATCACCACAATCGTATTTATTTTAATTATAACACCGACGCGCACGTTTTAATCTGGATCTCGCATCGATCATTACAACCGACACTGTTTGTCATCTCTCTCCCGGGCACAAGCGAATACAAACATTCTCGCGAAACAAAAGACTTTCACGATAGTTCTCGAATTTCGTTGGAAAAAGTTTGACGAAGACCTTGGAAGTGTTTACGTCCGAGATGTTGTACTTTACTTTGTTAAAGGTCAGCGTGAAAGCAAACTGCGATTTATTTGATTTGATTTCAGAAAGACGGGAATATGAAATAAAATTTTATGAAAAGCCAAACATTTTTATTTATCTAGCATCCTAAATGGCCCGAATGCCAGTTTACTCATTTTAAAATATTTTATTTTTTGGTAGAACTTGTAATATTTTTAGATCAGCTATTGATCAAATGTTGATTTGAATAACATATCATTGGATCATTTCATAATATTTCATTATATTGTTTCGTATTGTACGGTTTGCTTTTGATGACAGCACCGCTTGCACTCATAGGAGTTAAAGAAGCGCGGGGAGGTTGACCACTTTAGCATAAAAAAATGCCGAATTTGGTAGCGAAAACGTAGGGCCGATTATATGTATAAACCGATATTTATATTTATTTATCTTAATAATTTAGTTCCACACATAATGTTGTGTGGGCTAATACATGATTTCACTTGGACATGTTGCATTCCATCTAATCATTTTAAAGTTTTTATAATACAATTTTTGCACTTCTGTTTAAATCTCCTTATATTCTCCACGCTTTTTTCATATAAATATCATTTAACATTTAAATTAAGGAAAAAATTATTATACTATCTCTTATGGCAACAGTTAATAGTGAGAACAAGAAGCATGACTTTTTCCTAAGTATATATTTTGAAAAGAAACCGAAATAAGACATATATGTCGTAATATTTCTATCTCAATTATTAACATATTCTTGAGATTTTAATATTTAAAATTATTCTGCCAGCTCAATATTTGATTTCGTTTTGTTTTCCAAATATATGTTTAAATAAAAGTCATACTCCTTGTTCTCACTGCGTCTGTCTTATGGTGATTTAATTATATCGAATCAATGGCTTTATAACTGCAGTAGTAATTATTACAATAGTTGTAATTAAAATATATTTTTTTAAGAAATCAATCCATTGAACGAAAATGTATTAAATTCGATTCAACTTTTTTAATTAAAATAAATTTATGAACTTGGTGTCTTAATTAAAAAGAAGAAAATTCATTTATCTGCAGAAAAATCTGAGCTTATGCGACTTTTTTCAGCTCTAAACACCATTAGATTCACGAGATATGAAGTTTTTAAATATTCCATAAACTATAAAAAACTCTTTTGACAAAAATAAAGTATATTTCGTAAATAGAGTAAAAAGCGACTATGTGTGTTTCATTTTAATAAATATTTTATTTCGTCTTTTTTCTATCTTGTAAGCGTCAATTTTTTTCAACGTTTTACCATGAAATATGCTATGAAGTTAATACACACAAGAACTCAAAGCCCAAATGAAGCTGGTGATTTATAAAAGAGAATGGTGATATTTTACCATCGATTTTTTTTTTCATTCGCAGCCATCAATTAACAGTGTAGATTATTCTGTGACACTAGTCGTGATGGGGGCGTTTGAAACTTTTTTTGATTTACCACCCTTCAAAAGTCGCCGGCACTGAGGGTAGCGGTAATAATACGCGGACAGTGTGAAAGTATCGGGGCGCAGAAGTCGTAGGAGATAATCTTGATAAATGACATCTCGGCTTTCTTTCACTCGAGTCTTAGTGGAGCAAACAAAGGACGAATAGCAAACTCCTCGCAGTGGGGGACGGAGGAAACACAGAAGACACACACACACACACACCTACACGTTTCAAGGACTATTTGACAACGAATTGGGTGGGGAGGAAATGCCGATACCTATATGGAACATTTTAAAGTTATTAATTTGTTTGAAACATAGAAACCAGGCCGGGATGGTATGGTCACTTAAATAAACCAGATGATTATATTGTCAAAACTGTAATAAAAATATGCGCTACCATTAGGCCACGAGGAAGACCTTAAGCATCGTCAAAGCCTTTAAAAGTTCAAAACTTCCTGGAATTTTTGTACAAGGAGAGGCGACCACTCGCTTATTTGAAATTGAATGCTGTTGTTAGATCCTGCAGGTGGCTGAATTGATGTTTACAAACCACGGCGTATCGAAGTTGACTGATTGCGACAAGTCGTGCGGCTTGCGTAATTCTTTCGCATGGGGCTCGGAGAGCGATAGGGTGCGGGTGACGCGATTTAAACAAATATTAAAAAAAAAAAATTTAAAGAAAAAAAAACTCACCAATTTTTTAACATTCCCAGATAAATATAAATAATAATAACGATGACGATGAACTTTATATATTAATACATTTTTTATATATTTTTATATATTAATAAATTTTCCGATCAAAATATCTACCAAAAAAAAATTAGACTTTCATTTTATACAAATAATGATAAAGAAAAACTCCTCATAAATTCAAAAGATAAAGATAACATAACATTAACAATTCAGGTGTTTATAAACTGTCGTGTAAAGATTGATCAGAGTTTTATATTGGAAAAACCTATCGAAATTTCGATGTCAGAGTTAAAGAGCATTTAAGATGTATGAATAATCATGGTTTTTATGAATTTGCAAATTATTTATTAGAAAATGATCACGGCTTTGATAAAAATTTAGAAATTTCTATTTTACACATAAATAATTTTGGTCTAAAATTGAATAATTTAGAATCATTAGAAGTTAGTAAAGCATGTAATTGTAAAAAAATATTATTAATAATCAATTAAATTGAACTAATAGCCCAATTAAATATTTTTTTAATAATTGCGAGTAATCAAGAACTTCAGAAATAATATTTAAAAATAAAATTTCAAATAATTTAGAAAAACAAGAAACAAAAGACATTCCATTCTGATATTTTGACAGTTTTACAACACCCTGACGATGAGGAAAGGTTTTTCTGAAACATGTTGGTGTAAGTAATCAAATAAAGAAGTAGATATATACAAATAATACAATCAATACTTTTTTAAATGTCAATCTACAATGTTTACAGTTTAAAAAAAGTATATCCCTTTTCAGTCCATTGATATAATTTCTGTGTTATCAGCGTTTTATATTCTCCAACCTGTTTTTGGTTAAATTTTTAGTCATCTTATACCTTGAAACAATTTTAAAGACCTATTATTATTATTATGTTAATAGATATTGTAAACTCCTTAATAGTAAGACGAAAGATACATCTAATATATATTTGTGAATTAACATTTAAAAACCTATATTAAATATGTATAATATATATATATATATTCAATATATATATTATATATATTTGCTATATTTGAAACATGCTTTGAAAATAATCAAAATGTATAATTCTCTTTGTAACGGTGTGAATCATTAACACTTCCTCATGGCGCTACACCATGCCAGATGACCCTGTTCTTACGGCCATAACTCGTGGCCAAAATGAAGCTAAGGCTACCAGATGGCGCTGTTTACACAAACACACTAATACTGTACTACGATTTCTCGATAATTTTGTTTGTTTCGAAAGCTGAACTTTAAATGGCATTTTGCGATGAACTTAAGCAAATTGAGTAAAATTTAAGTAAATTTAAAGATAGGTCATTTGGACAAAAATAAACCGTGAGTTTATTCATGTTTTAATGTGTGCTTATGTAAAAAATAATTTTCTCGAATGACAGATTGATTTCTCATTTATTTCTCATTTTTAAGTTATATAAAACATAAAAACTAATTTTTGACACGAATAATATCTACGCCGAATGAGATTTTTAGTAATGGGTATATATTATTTATTTTTCTTCATAATACTTCATGTAAATCCCATTAAATGTAGGATACTAATATAATAATTTACTATCGCATTATGTATATATGGGACCCTCCCATTCACAGTTGAATAGTCCCATGTACTAAGTGAAAAGGGACGGTCAAATTAGGACCGGATTCTCAGTATAAGTAGGTACACAACTAGGTTTAAGTAAGGTTTAGGAACGTTTTTATGTGTGTTGAAATGTCAGTAATTCTAGTTTAATTGTGAGCTTCTAATTAAGCGGTAGCTAAGAATCTGTTACGTCGTTTGTAAACTAAACCTTCATTAAAATTCATAAGAGAAATTAATAATAGATTTACGCAAACACAGGGTTTTATGTTATATGTGATGAATCTATTGAAATTAATAATATTTAAAAATCTGTATATTTAATAAAGCCTTTTAATTTTGTAACAAAAATAGTATTCTGTGAATGAATGATTTGGCTTATGTTTTAAAGGTTTATGTATGGAATTTAGACATCTCAGGCTGAAAATATTATACACATACGGCAAAACACCCTAGAAATCTTTTAAAAAAATAGTGACTCTCGTGGTCTAGTGGGCATGATACTGGTTTCGCTTACCCAGGGTTCCGGGTTCAACTTGAGGTGACGTAAATATAAGTGATTTACTCAAGTATGAATGTTGTTGTGATGTAAAGTCTTCAGTAATTGAAATAGCAATAAAATGATTGGCAATGAGGAAAGCTTTATGTATAGTACTATAATTAAATGGTACGTGCATATTTTTAACGCGGTTGCCAATCATCGATACAATTATATACAAATATCAAGTAATGTTAATGTGTAACCGGTTGAAATAACGGTTCTGACTAGTCCTATTGCAATCTTTATATACAAAATCATCCAAACCTGGTTTTTGCGTCCTATAATTGAGATGTTTCTGAGAGTGCATGTGTTGCGAGATATATGAGAAGGTACAAAAAAAAAAACAATTTACCATCACGCCATTTTTCCATAGGAGTTGGTATGGAGGCCACATGCAAAGCTTTCTGTCAAGTTATAGTCTTTCATAGCACAACAATTTTCTTTCCCCATCCACTTCCATATTATATCTTCTCATGTATGCTTTTTAATATCTAAAACTTTTAATAGGGTGGTCCTCTGAAATTCTGTATTTGTGATCTTGCCAAGTCTTTTGCGTATAACGTACCTTTATTTATTCTCTTTCCTATGCTAAATCCAGCATTACATTCACTCAAGATTAGTTCACTCTATCGTTCATATATGGAAAACATTTTACCGCGTTCCGTCTGCTTTCATTATTTTTTACTAAATCCAAGCTTCACTTAAATTATAATAAAATTACGTTTTTCTAGACTTGATTCCTGTTATCATATTCAATAGGTCAAAAAAATATTCAGAATACTATTTACCTTATTTTTCTCAGTTACCCACCATTCGATCTTTTAATGCTAAGAATAAGTAAGCGTGTGTGCATTGTAGGAGTTTGTTTAAATAAGTAGCCCCGTGCAGTAAATGCTTTGATATAAGCTTATTTAGAATTTCTATCTGGCACGACCAGGTACTACAAGTATTTGAGGATGGCCCTGTTAAAAGCCGCAACAACCGTAGAACGTGTATGAGAAGATGTATGAATGTGGCCGAGGCAAAAGTGGTGTGCCAGGATAGAAGAGTGTGGCGTTCAGTCCTCTCTGCCTACCCCTGCAGAGAAACGGCGTGATGGTTAGTTAGTTAGTTAGTTAGTTAGAATTTCTACGAAAATAAAATATGTAATATTCCTATCAAAAATATTATCATATAATTCAGGTTTTAATATGTCAGAATATTCTACCTAATAAATTTTTTAACCGATTACTGAGGTGTATGTGTTTTTGAAATTTATATTGAAAATGAAATAATACTTCGTGTGATATCACTTAATTGAATAAATACCAACCAGTTTTGGCTCAGCGCGAGTCTTCATCAGGTTTGAATATATATATATATATTTATATATACATACTCTATATTAGTACAATTTTTTTAAAAACTTATTTCCAATGAGATATAAGTGTCTCAGATTCCGGAGAAATTTCCTTGAGTAGTGACAGTTTTTTTGTATCTATCTCAAAAATTCCTCACTGGGATTATTACTATATTTGTTTTCATACTCCTATTATGTAGTTATTGAAAGTCCAGCGCCCGAGAAAATTGGTAAAGTGCTGCCACTGAACAACAGTAATACTCGTGTCCATCTCTGTATGGAGGGCATGTGTAGTCTTTCTGTATAAACGCCGGACCACACTGTATTTCTCTTTGTTGGATAGGTTTCTGAGAATAAAGGGTGACAATGCTTGCCCGTCAGATGTCACGCTATTATCCCCTGACCGTGTGTGTCCACGCTTTTTGCCGGCTGTGTCGGGACAATACCGGACTGTCTGAGATTTGCAGGGTCGTTCTTTTGAAAATGTGTGTAGGGAAAATATGCAATATTCGAGATCGCAGAGGGAAAAATCTCCGCAAGCTTTACGGCATCGTGTTAAATTCGCACTTGTGAGAATGAATTTCGTAAAATCGAAATTCGCATAGATGTCGTAAATTTATGAGTAGTGTACTAAAAAAGCAATGAAAACTCGACGTCGCGGACGCAATACAAAACGTATTTCTCATTTTATTTGTATTGTAACACCCGAGACGTCGACTTGTATGTCAAGATGCGATCTTTTTCATTGTTATGGCGAGACTTTTCCATGGCGAAACTTTGCTCTCGAGATAGGCGACACGAAGCGGAGAGGTTAATCGATAGACGAGGTTCAATCGAAAAATACGCGGTGTTCTCGTTTTTCTTAAGAAATCTTTATTATTTAATATATACCATAAAATACGACATAAATCAGCAATTCTAAGTTATAAAATATTAATAGCAATGCATTTATTGTTTCAGAGGTAAGTTAAAAGATTTCCATATAAAATAATTTCCAAATAAAAACAAAAAATAAGACGCGCCCTGCCTTATGGGGGCATTATCAATCAAAATATTTTACATTCAACAACTTTTATTTATATGTAAAATATTGAAAAGTCATGCTTTATTATTTTAAGAATTAATTAAGAATTTATATCAATAAAATTCTTAAACAATAAAAACAACTAAAAGGAATTATTATAAAATAATTTATGCATTAAGAATGCTTCAAATCTCATTATAATACCGCTTTTTACGTCTATAGTTTAGGGATTAAGACATTCATGACAGAGCCGCTTGCACTTGAGAGTTGATACCGTGCTACAGTTTTAGACCAGCAACTCAGGAGCTGAACGAATCCATAAACACGGCATTTGGCAAACACTGTGGAAGCGCTTTAATAACGTGCCAGCCCGAACAATATTCTGAAAGATTATTATACTGAACACGAAGACGGTCGTACGCCACTCGCTTGTAATTCGACCAGAGCTCGCAGGCACACATGCTGTTGAAGAATGCTCTAAAGAGGAAGCTCTTCACCTCTCTGCTGCACCGGTAAAAACGAGATGAAAGCATGTTTGCACGAATGCTTAGCTGCCTCCTTTGTCGTTCGATATCATCATCGTCCTGTCCTATTTCATTGAAGATATGGCCAAAATATTTTCCTTTTTTTGAACACTCATTTCATTCCATTCAGCTATATTATCATCACTCTTGGCTCTACAACCTCTGGTGGGTCTTGGCCTCCTCAAGAGTCTTCCATTCAGCCACATAGGAGGTATATTATATGGCCCTATTCCATATTTGAACGCCATTATAACTGGTTTACTGGCATTATATAGAATATTAGCGTAGGTTGGCGTAGGTCGAAGTCATAGGCGTAGATTTCGCCCAATCTGCAAGAGCTGTCTTATCGCTTTTAAAGATGGTGCCAATTGTCCTTGACGTAGCTGAGATGGTTCACATTTGTCCCGCCTACGTGAGAGCCAATTTTTGAATCTGTTAGTTAAATCTGTACATCCAATTTAAATTTTTAGTATTCATTGTATCCTGATGAAGAGACCATTGGCCATGAAAAATTTTGATTTTTCAACAAATAGATGTATTGAAGTATTTTCATAATTTTAATTAACTAAAACCTTTTAATAGACCACTAAGAATGGAAAATTGTATTGAAAGACGCAAAGTTACTCCAAGTGGTTAATATAAAGTTTTTCGTTATAAACATTTAATTTTAAAGTAATTATTGTAGAATTATATACACCTCTGCTAGTGATTTTTCTAATCTTAAGAGTCTCGAATGGAAAAAAATGTGTATCGCTTAGCTTCTTCGGCTATCCTGTCTTTGTCGTCTCAATGTTGGCAAAAGTCGTCCTTTCATAATATTTTTTCATCTTTGGGAGTAGGAAAAAGTCACAAGAGGCTATATATAACGAATTCTAAAGCTGAAGCATCATAACGGTATTATTTTTGGCCAGAAATTTATAATATTAAATCTATAAGAAATTATTTTAATTATACGGTATTGTATTAGAAAATAAAACAGATTACATACCAAAAAAACTATCAACATCAACAGCACCTTGCTTTTAAAAGTTGTTATGATTTCGTGAATTAAGTCTGTAAATCGAACTTTCTTATTAACAGATCTATTGAGTCTAGGCAACGGTGAGTGAATCTGGTAGTTATTCTTTAGTTTACGTAGTGAAAAATATCTCTTGAGCACGCTTGTGTGATGCTTAGACGTCCATTGACAAGTTGAGCTGCCTATTTGGGAATTAATATTTTATACAGGTATTTCGAGTCATCTGAATGCTTCTACCCGATAAGAGCAGAAAATTAAATTTTGTCATGATATTTTAATAAGTTTTATGATACTTAATAATGCCTAACATGAAAGAAACTTTGTGGGTCTCGCAAACATCATTTCTAATCGGATATGACCTCAGAAATATTACACCATGGGTCCTGTAGACATATTAGGTCACATTAATTATTCTTCACATTATGAGGGATAGAATCCCTAGACACTTCTGGACCCCAAATTTCAGTTTCTCATTTGTTCATCTAAACGTGAAATACTGTTGTGTGTAGTTTTATACGGATATTATTATTATTAAAAATAAATTTTGTTACTTGTTTTAATCTACTTACATACTATAATCTACTTTAAAAGAAAAATTTAAAATGTCAATCTACAAAGTTGCTCAACCGAATAAAAATTATTATTATTATTAATGTTTTAATCATCATTATCATCATCATTTTCATTCCTAGGCTTAGGAGCCCAAAGACTCGACAGTTTCAAATTATGCTTGGGGTGGGTGCTTCCAAATTCCCCTGTCTTGTACTGCTTCCGTATTGTGTTAACCAGTCAAGATTTAAGACGCGTACACGGATTATGTGTCATATCAATATTACTATTTTTAACCCATGGTATGAATAATATGATTAAATTAGTGGTTTGGAATGTGATTTGAACTCGCAATCATGGGGATCTCTAGATAAATGTCTAAACATGCAGATCAACAAACAAGTGGATTGTCAAAATATTTTTTTTGTTTCTCCTGTTTAATTTTGTATTATTCAATGTGTATTTTATGACAGGTGCTGTTTCCCTACATGTTTTAAAATCTTATTACATTGTACATTTGAGTCAAACTTAAATGATCTATCAGGCTATTTAAGGATTTGTCTGAATGGTTCATAAAATAAATTAAAAATAGTATCCTAATACGGTGGTCATTTTGTTAAAATTTAGATTCAAGCAGTCATGTTTTTAGCTTGTAAAATTTATGTGAACGCTATATTTTTTAATGTGTCATGTTGAGAAAACGCATTTGAAGGAACAATGCCAGTGAGATTGGCACAGGTAGTTAAAATTACTACGAATTATTTGTAAATAAATTAAAAAAATAATTGTTCCCTTTTTATACGATGCAAAAATAACTTATATAGTAGGAGCCAGCGACCGCCAGACTTATATAATCAAAGCTGAAATATTTTATGTAGATGTACACTATAGTAGGTAAAAAAGTTTGAATATCGTGACATTTGAGTAAGGGAGATTTTGGCTGATAAAAATACAGGTACAAAATACAAAAAAAAAGGCACAAAAAACAAAGTAAGTGAAACGATAAAATGAAAGATATCAGGCATTAGTGTTAAATAGTAGCACGAATAAAATATGTGAAATTCAGATTTGTTACTATTAGGTCCTTACATATGAAATTGGCGTTTAGTATGGGAGGAACATAAAGCCGATTTTTTTTATTATAATTTATTTATTTAATCAAAGTATGTACCATTGCTATCTATGCACTTTTGCCATCTCATAAGTAGTTCATCGATCCCTT
The DNA here is from genome assembly GCA_016648135.1 of Agrypnia vestita. Classification (NCBI taxonomy): domain Eukaryota; kingdom Metazoa; phylum Arthropoda; class Insecta; order Trichoptera; family Phryganeidae; genus Agrypnia; species Agrypnia vestita. The sequence goes on from JADDOH010005407.1 coordinate 10,901, forward strand.
TACTAAAAAAACCATTCGGACGGGAATCAATAAAATCTTTGAAGGCGGTTTGGACTGCCCCATCAGAGTTGAATTTTTTCCTTTGCAAGAAGTTATCCAAATTTCGAAAAAAATGGTAATCTTTTGGGGCAAGGTCCGGAGAGTACGGTGGATGTCTTAGACATTCCAATTGAAGCTCCTCTAATTTGGTAGCCGTCTGTTGTGCAGTGTGTGGTCTAGCGTTATCATGAAGCAGCAGTGGCCTAGAGCGATTAACCAGCCTCGGTTGTTTAGCAGCTAGCTTTTCCATCATGGTTTGCAGTTGCTGACAATAGACATCTGCCGTAATCGTCTGGCCAGATTTAAGAAAGCTGTAGTGAACGACACCAGCACTAGTCCACCAAACGCTCACAAGTAACTTTTTTGGAGTCAATTTTCGCTTGGGGCATGGTTTGGCTGGTTCGGCAGGGTTCAGCCATTGCGATGAGCGCTTCCGATTATCGTACAGGATCCACTTTTCATCACAGGTAATGATTCGATTTAAAATCCCTTCATTATTGTGCCGGTTGAGTAATGCAACGCAGCAGTCAACGCGCGTTTGTTGATTTGCTTCACTCAATTCGTGAGGTACCCACCTTTCAAGCTTTTTCACCTTACCAATTTGCTTCAAGTGGATTAAAACAGTTTTATCACTAACACCGCAGCCTGCAGCTAACTCGGATGTGGTGCCACGGTGGAACTCGTACTCGTAAATAACGCGATATTTCAAGTTTTTCATTTTGTAAACTGAGTGACGCAAAGAAAAAAACAATTGAGGAAAAAACAAATGAATTATAATTTTCAAAACACAAATACATGAGTAAATAGCTGTATAAATTTGGATTTGGAATTCCTAACCAAAGAGAAGATATTTGAGATCAAATTTGCCAGTACGGCAAAACGCCAATTTCATATGTAAGGACCTAATATAATGTAAATGACAATTTTTTTTAGTGCTTCAAAGTATCTGGTGGAAGAAATAACTTTTATTTCAATTGATTCAGCAACATTGTAGATTAACATTTAAATATTGATTGACAAAAATCAAAAACATCCCACTCCACTACTTCATCTGTATATATAATAAAATGTTAAATAATTATACATAAAATAATTATATGTACAATGTAAAATAATTATATGTAAAAATGCAACGTACTTCGTCCGAGCACAAGAGTAATGCTCTTAAATGGAGAGCTACTATGTATAACACATTTATATAATAAATGTTATTGTATTTTTTGTAAATAATTTTTTTTTAAAAAAAATACGTTATTCATTTTGATATTTTGACATTTGTAAAACATCCTGACGATGGAAAGGTTTTTCCAAAACATGTAGATGTAATTAATAAAAAATATAAGTAGATAGATACAAATGATACAATCAATCATTATAAATGAAGAAATAACTCGCGAAAAGCATCTGGCAATCATTAATATGAGTGTATAGTAGTGATGGGTCCGCTCTGTACTCACTACTACAATGTAGTACTACACTACATTGAAGTGCACACTTCGCACATTTTGATGTGTAGTGCACACTACAAACTACAAACACCAAAGTTATTGAAAGTATAAATTTCAAATAGTACACTTCATTTCAAAGCGAACACTACAAAGTACATACACTTCAAAGTTATCGAAAGTATGAGAAATACATTTTAAATAGTGTATTTTTTACGTGAAATTTTTGGAAAGTTGATGTAGATATATTAAGAAATTTTTGGAATCTGTAACAACCCCCCCCCCCCCATAGTTTGAAAATTTTTTGTTGGAATCGAACGAAGAAATCTGTCTGGCGACCTTTTTTTAGTTACTTTGGAGAAAATATCGTCATTTATTTAAATATTTTTGTCGTCGACCTTTTGTTTTTTTTTAGGTCGCCAAATTTTTATTTGGAGAAAAAATACTTCATTCGCTTCATTTAAAAATTTACTTCACTATTACTTCATTAATATTACAATTACTTCATTACTTCACTTCATTTACGTCACTTCATTTCGTAGTACTACAACTGCTTCATTTCATGTAGTTTTTACTACAATTGTAGTGTACACTTTGTAGTCTTCAAACTGGTGAACGTGTGTGTGTTGTAGTCTTCATTTTGAAATGAAGTTTTTCCCTTCGCTAGTGTATAGTACTGTCTCTTTAAATTTATTAAGAAATCTGGGTTGTTATTTTTACATGTAACATTTTTTGTATCTATTTTATTTGCCAAAATCTCTCGAACTCAACTTCGGTATTCATAATATGCAAAACTGCTCACCTTCTGCTAGTGTACAGCTGCAGAAAATATTTCAGCTTTGATACTATGTATAATGCAAGTCTGGCAGTCTCTGGCTGTAACTTTCTATGTATTTCATATGAAATATGTTAATCGCACAGGTATTGGAATATTTCATAATTTGTATGTTACTTTTTCCTTCTGTTATTTACGAAACATTTGAAAGGAATAATAAGCTAAGCCATCAGGGAAGATAATTTTCCGCCAAATCGAAAGTGAAATTCCCGATATTGGCTCATAAATATGTGAAATTTTCAGTCACAAGTCAATCACATCACAACTTCACCTCTGGGAATCCATGTTCTCGAACGAAAGGAATTGTTAAAACTTTTTTGGGTTTTCTGGGAAAATGATTTCACAAAATCAAACACAGATGTAGACTCATTCCAGTGCGAATAAAATCGATTTAGAAGCGAACGAGTCAAGTAACTTGTGTAGTTGTCAATTTTCTGTACATTTTTATTTAATAATATTATTATGAACATATGTATATCTTCTTCTTCATAAACATAAATTTCTCATTCAATATTTTAAAAAATCCCAAATGTCATTCAACCAGCTTTCTATACTAATAATTAATTTAAAAAATATATATTAAATAATAAGGATAAGAATAATTTTAAAAAAAATCGGGTGTTTATAAATTGATTTGTAATGATTGTGATTATTTTTATACAGGAAAAACGTGTAGAAAATTTGAAGTAAGAGTAAAAGAACACTTACGGTGCTTAAAAAGCAATAATTATTTTTAATTTTCTAACCATCTTTTGGCTATGGATCATTCTTTTGATATTAACAAGGGTTTACAAATTTTACATACAAATTACACAGAATCACAGTTTGACAAATTAGAAATTTTAGAAATAAGAGAAAGTGTTAATAGTAAAATGAATATTATATATAACCAGGTCCTCTTTACAAATAGTTATCTTTTAAATTGATTTCCATGTTAATTAGGTACTTTATTACTTACTTTTCATTATCCATATATAACTTTTTTAATATTTTGACTGTCTATACTTCGATTTTTTAATTTAATTTTGTTAGTATACATTTGTATCCTGACGGAGGGGTCACGGGCTCTGAAACATGTTTTTCAATAGAAAAATGGTGAAAAATAAGTTTATTTTTATTAATTATGTATGTATATCTATAATTAATGCGAAAAAAATACATTAAGTCTCCTATTTATATTATCAACAATAGCTTATAAAAATATTTTGAAAAAAGTATTTTTAATAGAGACGGCAAGGCTGAAAACGATATCGAAAGGAAAATGACTGCGCGTAACAAAGCAAATGGTGCTCTTAATGCAATTATGGTCAATAAGAATTTGTCAATGAAAGCAATACTAGCGGTTCATAATGGCGTTCTAGCGCCAACTCTGATGTTTGGATGTGAAGCCTGGAATTGGCAAAGGAATGAAAGTAGACTGAATGCGGTGGAAATGTGGTCACTAAGGCGCTTGTGTGCAGAATATTTGGTCGATAGAGTGAGGAATGAACAAAAAGTGAATGTAATGCTGGTTGTAATGTGGTAGATAGAATAAAAAAAGGAGTGCTGAGATGGATGAATGTCTCTTCTGAAGAATGTCAGCAAATCGAAAGTGATGGTATTCGAGAGAGACGAAAGAGTGACTAAATGTGATGTAATTGTAAACAACCAATGCTTAGAACAAGTGAACGAGTTTGTGTATTTGGGAAGTATGTTTAGTAGAGACGGCAAGGCTGAGAATGATATCGAAAGGAGATTGACTGCGGGAAATAAAGTTAACGGTCACTAAGACGCTTGTGTGGAAAATGTTTGGTCAATAGAGTGAGGAATGAACAAATTAGAAGTGAATGTAATGCTGGCTGTAGTGTTGTAGATAGAATAAAGAAAGGGGTACTGAGATGGTTTGGTCATGTGGAATGTATGAACGAGGAAAGGATGGCTAAGAAAATGTACGAGGCGAGTGTTGAAGGCAACACGAATAAAGGGGCGCGAAAGACCTGGCACTATCAGTTACTATAAATATTGGAGGATGACCCTGATGAATGTAGCCAAAATAAAAGTGGCCTGCCAAGATAGAAGAATATTGTGTTCTATCCTCTCTGCCTACCCCTGCGGCAAAAATGGCGTGATGGTTATTTTGTTAGTTAGATTATAGAGTATGCCACAGGCTAGTTATTAATCGCGAAATAGTTTGAATTAAAGAATAGTGCTCATATTCAATTCGTGTCCGGTGACTTAAAAAAAAAAAGAACTTTAGATTATTTAGTGTCCTATTTGACTCCAACAACCATGTTCTGTAAGAATGTATTAAAACGTAAAATCTTAATAAAATATTTATATGACTGGTTATTATGATATATTTATTAATATCTGAATAATACGATTACATTTTTTAATGGTACATTGTGGGAGAAAAGTCTTTTTTTTATTTTTTTTAAATCTTTCTCTAACGTACTTACAGTACACCCCTGCTTCACAGTAGTGGTAGTGGTTTTCAGACAAAACTTATGTAAATACGCGGTGATACCTTAATTAAATTATTTTCAATATTAAGTATCAACCTTTTTTTTGTGTATCAAATATTGACTTTTTGGAGATGATTAGTAAGGTTTAATAAATTTTCTCTTATAGATTTTGTGAAATGAAAATACATTAATATTTTTCATGTATTTTAAAAAAAAATTTTTTTCTTTCTTTATGTGAAAATGTGAATTTTGTTAAAATCCTCTTTCGTGTTCGGTATTCATATCTTATCCAATATACCTGTATCATTCATTCCAGTTTATATGGGAATTAAAGGAAAGAGAGTGAAAGCCAAAAATTCACAGTATTTCGAAAAATAAGCCCTTACTTTCAGGAAGCCAAAAAGCTTTTTAAGATTTCCACCTCCCCGTCCTACGTTCCACCCTCGTTCTTGCGGCTCCCTGTTTTTTGTTCTAGTCTTTGTAGAAACTATTTGGCACATTTAAAAGATTTGTTAGAGCAGCTTAAATCGATTCGCAAATTTAGTTTAGGAAATTTAAGATATTTATTTGTTAGCATCTTCACAAATTGGAAAACTTATTCAGGCTGAATTTTATAAGTTGTAAACATTTTGTTATATTGAGCTCTACGACATGGTAAGATGATATTTAGGTAACGATGATGACGAAAGGTGATCCAAAAAGACCACCCGACAACTACGCGCAAGGCTAAAGTGCGCAGAAAAAACAAAATTAAAAAAAAAAACAATGGAACACATTAAAACAAAACTTGATTAAAAACATTTCCAATTTCATCGAGAGAATAGAAGCTGTTTTTTCCTTCCCAATATACACCCTCGGTGCTAAAATGATTGATTTGTATATTAAAGAGATGAAATTATTGTTTTTTTATGTCCGTTATATTAACAAAGCAATTTGTTTTTATTGGCTCTGTGAAACGTTTCTCAATTAATGTCTTAATTTACTTCATATTGCGCGTTAGTTGCCAGAATGCATTTTTGAATTTTTTGTTCCAATACATTCAAAATTTATTTTACATAAAATCACACTTTGTTTAATACCACTTATTGAATAAACACCAACTGATTTCGGCTCAGAACTGAGCCTTCATAAGAGTTGAAGAGAATATATACTAATTAAAATAGAATTACAATCAATGAAGGTAAATTGGTGAGAGTGATGGACAGAACATCAACTTTGTTGGGTAAGGTGAAAGAAATGGAGTATGGGTAGGTGTAGAGAATTGAAAGGGGAACATATCTAAAATTGGGCTACGCTATAAATCTAATTGTTAATTAATAGTTTTTATTTATTTTTGAAGATTTTTTTATTTATAAAGCTTCTATTATATATTAAGACGTACACCCGTATGAAGTACATCCACACCAGAGGATTGGTTAAAATGGTGTTGTTTATCTATTAAGTGAATCGAGAATTCTAAATAACCTACTCTATTTAGGCACTTCTTATGTTGGATTACTCTCAAATTTATTTTTCTAGCTATTTGACCTGTCTTTAATACTGGAAATTCATTGTATCATTATTGCATATTTATTTTAAATAGATTTATGGTTTTCAAGTTTAATTTCTTTTGAATTTTTTGTATTTTTAATTGTTTTCTTTATTTTTGCTTTCCTTACACAACAAATAATTAAAAATATTAAATTTAAGTTAGTATATTTCATTTGATTCACGGCGGTGGGAGACAAAATAAAACACTTGAAATTAATTTGCTTTTTATTTAATATTTAATAAGCAAAGGCACTGGACACAAACTTAACAAGAGGACTATGTTCACAAGCAGTCACTAGATTGACTACCACAAGTCGACTCTGGAATACTTTATTTCACGCGTATTATATCGCTTTAGCTCCCTACGCAAGTAGGTACTTTGGTACTTTATCGCTGGTACGCATCGCCCTGTCCTACTCGTTTGTTTTACTCGTTTCTCCATAACTTCGCCGATCGTCAAAATAAGACCATCTCCGCGCGCCGCCGCCGTTTATATAAACCTCGGTATTCTGGAAGTTTCGCGAATATAGTCGCGCTTTCTACCGATTTCTAGTTTATTCTAAATTGTGATTTGTTGCGAAGTCTCCGATTAAGTGCAATTCTTCTCGCTTCTTTAATTTCATTACAATAAATATTAGTATTGAAGAGTAGCATAAGGTAAGGTCGCCAAATTATTTGTACATACGTGCGCCAATTAAAACTACCTCTGAGACGTTTGGATTATTTAAATGAATGAATTTTAGTAGTCAGTGTGTAGGAATAATAATAATGAAGTTAATCATTTAACATCTTCAACGCCCTACTTCCGGAGGGCAATTTAATCGACTTCTATCCCTCCACCCTCCGTGTCTGCTGTAATTATAAAGTATTACCACTGACACTGGGGCTCGTATTATCATGTTTGTTTTTGCCCCTTCGCTTCCTGTTGTTGAACCTTTTCCGACATTGTTTGTTCGGGAGTACAACCCCCGCCTCCAGCCGAACAGCCTCGCGCGGTACACCCCTGTTATAGTTTGATCAGTGGCTGATGACCGCTGTTCGGAACATAACTTAACAATGGTGAGATAGTCTGAAAGAATCTCAGTACTGCAATATTATATTATGTAGGTTATAAATTAATTTGAACAATTGATGCAAATCAGCATTAGTTAATATGAATGAGATTGCTTTTCAGAGAAATAAACTTTAAAAAGCCTTTGACAATCCGTGCAATCAAGATCTTTAAATAAATGCCAAAGGAAATAAAAGAGGAACAAATATATCTAAATTTAAAATTAATCATAGAAAATTTGCGTTGTGTAATTTCTAATAATTTTAAATTATTGTTAAGTATTGATTATTTATATTAGAGTATCTCTATATAACATAAATCTTTATGTATGTACTATTTTAATAATAATAAAAAATATCTAACTTCTATGTATGTTCCTAAATAATGTCATAGTTTAAAACCGTATAAAAATACAATTGTAAAATAAATTATTGCCGGCACAGTACAATCGCTTTACAAATTGAGATTAAGAGGATTTATATTATATTAGGTCCTTACATATGAAATTGGCGTTTAGTATGGGAGGAACATAAAGCCGATTTTTTTTTATTATAATATATTTATTTAATCAAAGTATGTACCATTGCTATCTATGCACTTTTGCCATCTCATAGGTAGTTCATCGATCCCTTTACTAAAAAAACCATTCGGACGGGAATCAATAAAATCTTTGAAGGCGGTTTGGACTGCCCCATCGGAGTTGAATTTTTTCCTTTGCAAGAAGTTATCCAAATTTCGAAAAAAATGGTAATCTGTTGGGGCAAGGTCCGGAGAGTACGGTGGATGTCTTAGACATTCCAATTGAAGCTCCTCTAATTTGGTAGCCGTCTGTTGTGCAGTGTGTGGTCTGTGGTCAGAGTTATCATGAAGCAGCAGTGGCCTAGAGCGATTAACCAGCCTCGGTTGTTTAGCAGATAGCTTTTCCATCATGGTTTGCAGTTACTGACAATAGACATCTGCCGTAATCGTCTGGCCAGATTTAAGAAAGCTGTAGTGAACGACACCAGCACTAGTCCACCAAACGCTCACAAGTAACTTTTTTGGAGTCAATTTTCGCTTGGGGCATGGTTTGGCTGGTTCGGCAGGGTTCAGCCATTGCGATGAGCGCTTCCGATTATCGTACAGGATCCACTTTTCATCACAGGTAATGATTCGATTTAAAATCCCTTCATTATTGTGCCGGTTGAGTAATGCAACGCAGCAGTCAACGCGCGTTTGTTGATTTGCTTCACTCAATTCGTGAGGTACCCACCTTTCAAGCTTTTCACCTTACCAATTTGCTTCAAGTGGATTAAAACAGTTTTATCACTAACACCGCAGCCTGCAGCTAACTCGGATGTGGTTTGCGATGGATCCGCTTCCACAATAGCCTTCAATTCTTCATTATCAACTTTGGTCTCCGGCCGTCCACGGGGCTTGTTCTGCAGGTCGAAATTTCCAGAACGAAAACGTTGGAACCAAAAACGCACTGTGTTTTCTTTTGCGGCACCGTCGCCATACACATCATTAATCCTTCGAGCCGTTTTTGCAGCACTGGTGCCACGGTGGAACTCGTACTCGTAAATAACGCGATATTTCAAATTTTTCATTTTGTAAACTGAGTGACGCAAAGAAAAAAACAATTGAGGAAAAAACAAATGAATTATAATTTTCAAAACACAAATACATGAGTAAATAGCTGTATAAATTTGGATTTGGAATTCCTAACCAAAGAGAAGATATTTGAGATCAAATTTGCCAGTACGGCAAAACGCCAATTTCATATGTAAGGACCTAATATAAAAATAATTATCATTTAATTATAATAAAATAAAATAACTGCAATTTCTTTAACATTGCTTCTTTATGGCGTATTTATTAAGTGTAGTGGTAGTGATTTATACCATATATACGATAACGATACGTATTCCACTTAAACATGTACAATATAAATGCTTAGGTTTTTTCAGAAGTCAGATAAAAATGTAGTTTCTTCTGGTGTTCAAGGCTTTATTGTTTCAATTCAGTGGCTATAAGGGCAGAAATAAAATGTACTGACTAGTTATAATGTTATATTGACTTGTGTATAAATTATATACTCTTTATTGAATTTCCACCTAGCTTCTAAATTGTTGGACTCATCTGTTTCATTTTGTATATATTTAAAGTATTTCGATTTCTATTGATCACTTAAACACATGTACCCATGTTTAAAATATTTTAAAAAGAACATTTTCACGAATTTATTTTCTGTTTTCATTCATCGTATAGTGAAATTGAAAGCATCATTAGACATTTCAAATATCTTGTTTCGATATGATGATATCTTTCACAAAATTATTTTAAGACCTTTGATATTCATGTTTTAAATAGGTTTCATCATATCAAAGAGTTTCAGCTTCGAGGGTGAAATGTTTTTTTTTTATTAGCTGCCTAAGTGCCTTTAGTGTTTAAATATTATCTTTCAATAACATTTTATTAATAAATTTGATTTAGTTGCGTTTGATATTCTTATTGAATTTGTCAATTATAATCATTCAGTTAATTTTTCAGCTAAATGAATTGATTTGATTTATTAATGTCATCTACTTTTAAAAAGTTTACGGGTATAAAAACCAACACAACAAAACAATGTGCCTCATATGCATGGCGTACATATACTAATTTGATTGCCTTTCTTAAATGAAAAGATTCTTTTACTCATTTCCACTTAAAATCCAAACATATACTTATGTTTAGTAACTATGTTTTAAAACGACAGTTCTAATGCTGTTACAAAGACAATTTTAGATTACACTACAATATTTTTGTAAACAACGATGACTAGTAGTATTCAAACCCACAACCTTTGTTATAAAAGCCAATGGCATTCTCACCGCTTTGCTTCACAGGCCTATCATTGATCTATACTCATCAAAGCAAAAATAATTTTCCTTAACAAATTTATTAACTTCCTGTACATTGTAGATTTGATCGCTGTGTATGAAAATTAATTAATTTAAAAAAAAATTAAATAAATGTATTTATGGAGGCGTTTTAGATTAAACGATATTTAATACGTGTGAGGGAAAACCGCTTATTAAAGCGCTAGGTAGTTGTGTGAAATTCGTTGTCATGATATATGTAAAATATTTTCCCGTTAAAATAAAAAGGCTTCTCTTGGTGACCTTTTTTGCAACTAAAGTTGACGAAAAAATGGTCGAACGATGCGTTTTTTTACAAACGTTGCCTTAACGGTAAGAGATATTTAAAAAAAATAAAGAGAAGTTGTAGAACTCAAATCGTTCTATAAAAAGTCTACGACAACACATATCTATATGGAAAGGTTAATACACAAATTGATAAAAAATGACAAAAGTTACTAAAAAAGTAACCCATAAAAAAAGTTTTTATTATACTCCCTTTCTCATTTACTAGTGGAAACTGGTTTGGCGCTTAACCTACGCGTTGGGCTTCGGTCGGGCGACGCTACGAAAGGGAGTAACAAAAAATTTCCGAAAATCCAAAACTGTACTATAATCAGGTTTCGCTTCTACCAGACGCGTTGAAATATTTTCATACAACTTAATAATTTGTATGAAAAAACCATTCAAAATTTGAAAATCCAAAATTTTTTTTAACGAAAATTTGATAGATCTTCTTGATCGTCGCCACGAGTCAGCTTTCAAAGTTTCAGCTCGATTGGATTACGAGAAAAGGGATAAAAATCGATCCTAAGTTTTTTCGTCAGATAAGCAGACAAGACGACAAGTAGACAAGCAGACGCTACGAGTTAAAAGAAAGGGAGTAAAAATATAAGCGTGCGAAGCCGTGTGGATACAGCTAGTTTAATTATTTTGCCTGGTAGTTCTAGAAAAATATAAAATACAATGTTAAATCGTTAACATATTTAATCGTGTTATTTATTTAATTACTAGCTGGTCGTACCCGGCGTTGCACGGGTTAAGGATTAAGCAAAAAATAAGTTTGTGAGGGAAAACAAAGGGTCCGCTGTTCTCTAAAAAACAATGTTTCAATCTAATGTTAACATAAGTTATTGTAACGTAACTGTAATACTTAGATATATGGTATCGAAGACTTTTTTGTAGATATTAATGTCCTCTACGAGTATAAAACTGTAGTACATTACTTTGCTCTATTGGCAATTATTTCCGCAGCGTACGCAATATAAGTTTTTTTTTTCGTAATTTTTTCACACGTTGGGTTACATTATCGAAGTTTTCATACGGATCCCTAAAATTTTTGAAAATATTCTATATCCTATGTTCATCAGAAATAATGTAGAATTCTGAATGTGAAAGAATTTTTCAAATCGGTTCAGTAGTTTCGGAGCCTATTCAATTCAAACACCCAATCAAATCTTTCCTCTTTATAATATTAGTATAGACAAAATATAGTTAAATAAAGACTAACAGTTGAGGAGAATAAACAAGATTACCTGCATATACATGGGTTTCAAGCACAATTATATCGTATCATGTGGCGCATGACAATCAAATGTTTGTAAATGAGTGTTGAGAATTCAACTTTATGTATTTTGAAATTAATGTCATCCATTTATTATACAATAAGACGTTTAATTAATAGGCTAGATTTATAATTTAAAACTTATTGTGAACGAGTCCTCAATGATTGGTTAGGGATATTTACGTATTTTTATGAAATAAATCCTAATCTTACTTATTAGCTACCTTGTAAGTTACCATTTTATGGTTCCGTGAAGTAAGAAAAAAATATGTGAAAACTTTATATTTCCTTTCCTGAATTTTAATTTTTTTTTTATATGATACAAAGCCTTTCACAATAAATAATGTTATACATATATTAGTGATAAATATCGCTAGCAACAACCGAAAAAAATAACAATTATCTTGGTTACGTTAATAGAAAAAACAACAATATTTAAATCCTTACAAAAATATAGTTATTAATTATATTGTATGGCATTAAATCACGCGCAAAAGCATTAATAACATTTAGTCTACACGATTAAAGAAAAAAATCTACACCTCTATATATATATATATATATATATATATATTGCCACATATTGCCAAGTCTCTGAATTGTGTTCCAAAACGGTAATATTAATATTGATGTAATAATATAGTGTAAAATATTGTAGTGTATATAAAGGAATCGTTTAGGAACCTTATTGAATTAATTAAAAAGATTAAATTCATTTCTGATATCCGCAATAATTTTGTTACGGTACAGCAGAACAAAATTAATTTACATAAATCACGATTCAAAATTAGAATGTCTGTCTCTTTGGGAGCATGTTTCGTTCGCCGGGAGCAATCTCAGCATGAAATTCTGGAACAGCATTCCCCGAAAGCAGATTCCGCCACTGCTGGAATGCCATTAAGATTTTCCATTTCATTTCAGCTTTCAGGCCGCGCAAACAAACATCCCTATCGATATCAATCAAACGCCTGAAAATCCCCCCCCCCCCTTTTCATTTTTTCCGTCTCCTCCCCCACCCCCCGCGACTTACCGCCTGCTATCCATCACAAGTCTTAATTACGCTCTAGACCTAAACGACAAGCGGCCATTTTTCTTTTTTACACATTGATATTATTCTCGGCATTCTCTAATATTTGTTTATCCAAATTTTACATTTCAATTTTTTTTTTGTTTTTCTTCGGAATCACTCATCGCTATGAATAATTTTTGTGACGTAATTTTTTCCTTTTCGTTAAATATTTAACGAATTTTATCACTTTAGTGGACGAATTTAAATAACATTACTTTATAAATTTTAAGTAAGTTACGATTTTTTTTAAAGCAAGTGTCAAATAAAAGAACAAAACGTAAATTAACATTTTATTTTTTAATCTAGGTGTACAAATTCGTTGGTGAATGGTAAAGGGAACTAAATTACAGTGGCGGGGCAGTAAGCATAAACTTAGCTAATGCTGAAACTCAGCCTGTAATGGAATGTATATATATGTATATATATAATAAATGTATATATATATATAATAATAAATGTATATATATAATAAAAGCATACATATGGAGGTTCACTTATAATTAAATCGGGAATGCAACTAATTTCAATTAGATATACTTTTTTTTCACTATGTCACAAACAAGAAAATAGGATCAATAAACTTTTTAAGGATGTCATCGATAACAATGTCGTCGTGAATAAATGTATTCAAATTGCATATAAAATGTTCAAAAACGTAATTTCATCGTTTATAAATAAATCATTGTCAAGCAAGTGCCATCACAGCGAAAACGCACATTTCTAACAGTCAATGCTTCTGATTTTGTATATATGCTACGCAACCTATGCCAAGCGTGTGAATGTTGTAACTTTGATATATTTTTGCTTATATCTTCAAAACTATCCAATAAATACTTAATTTTTTATATTAATGTTAACAACAATACCCTTAATGATTCATATTCTCAAATTTCATGTAATTTATGTGATTATTTGTATACATTTATTTAAATATTTTTATACAATGTGTATGGCGTCACACTACCGCCATCTATGAAAATAAATAAAAACGTATAATTGACCAAACACATTTCTTGACAAAATGCGTATGTAGACGGTACCTACCTAGTGCGGCAAAATTTAATACTAAATAAATGCACACACATTTGCTTTACTTGTATTTACTAATTAAAAAATATATAGGTATTAGCTTTTTTAAATTTCGATGTTAATTTTTGTTGCAGTTCAAATAATGCTTTTAATTGGGAGATGTCAAATGTTACATATCATAGGCGAGTACTGTAAGGCTAACTCGTTTTTTTTTAATAGGTACAGATTTTAACATGATATAAATATATTTTATGGGTAATTTTAATGTCTGAATCGTATAAAGTTTGTATTTAAGAATCTTATAGTAATGTAACTGGTATTTTTTTAATTTAAATATTCATATTTGCCAAAAAAATGTACATTTAAAAAATATACTACATAAATTTACTTACTAAAAAAAATCAAAACAAAATAATACACTTCAAATTTATAAATCAATAATAATATTATTCGGAAATTTGAACATAACATTGTTTAAACGAAAATATAACTACATTTAGCATTTCATATTATTATTTAAATTGTTTAATAAAATATGGGTTTTATTTTTATCTCGATTCACATAATTTATACGATTTTTTCTTTTGTTTCAGGTAAAAAGGATAACTTGGAAATAACTGAGTTTACAGTGCAGGAAGAGAACAATAATGGACCTACGAACGGCATGTATAATTTGATATTATGAGATACTAAACAAAATAAATCAACATAAACTTCATTTCTATTACTTTATAAATTCAATAAATATTTGATTATTCTGTAAGTAGTTTTATTTATGAATAGAAACAAGAAAACTCTGTAACTCTTGAATTAATATATATTTGTATAGTAAGTTTTTTCTTCTCATAATAATAATAACGAGTATCGTTTTATTATTTAATAATTATACTCTTAATATTTAGTTTTATAAAGTAGTTTATCACCTATATTTTTCGATAGTGTATCTGCATATGCTACGTTATGTATTCCGTGATGAATTTTATAAAATCGTGTAATTCTTGGAAGTTTGAGGCAGTCGGTGAAATAAGTAATATTTATCGGGGATAGACAAAGATGAAAGAATTCCACTCTACCGTTTAAGTTGTGCGTGTTATTATTAATACGTGCTACCGGCATATAATGCAAACCCGTGAAAGGCAATCGGTGTGTTATCATAGATTTATTTAAATAAGACATCTATACTATACTATACTAACGGTTCTGTTTAATTTAACAAGTTTATTTCACATTGAGATTCTACTGAATATATTTCAAGTTTTTATAACACAATCTAAGAGATAAGGATTGTTACAAGTAAGAAGTGCACTTGTCGAAGCAAGGGAGTGGAATTGGGCTTACTGTCAGAGCCGTTTCCCGTCAAATATTCTCCGCAGATTTAGCCGTAGATGGCCATTTGAGTTGCCTGGTCCGGTTTTTGAAACAATTACATTAGCGAAAGCTTTAAATTCCATCTGTCCGATTAAAGTACTTCTGTCATTGATATTCTGCATTCTGCTTATCAGCGTTCAGTATTCAAAATCTTAATTATAATCTCTCTATTATACAAGTATAGCTATAACCCGTAAAAAATGACATATATGTCGGTTACTTAAGAATAAGTATTAATTTATTAAGAAAAAATCTTTGGGGTGCCGTGGCTTATTAACTGTCAGTCCGAATGGGACGAAACTAAAATTAAACAGTATATCTTCTTGTACGTATAAATGAAGTGCTAAGACGATTAATTAATTTTGTTAGGTTTATGTTAAAAAATCACGTTGTGGGATGTATTGCGTCAAAAGCAAAAATTAAATCTGTTAAGGAAAAATTATGTCTATGGATAGATCTCATCGAGACAAATTCACTGTTATTTTTCACCTAAGTAAAAGTTCAGGTAACTTTTAATTATAATTGTTAATTAATTAATATTTTACTGCTTGTACTTATTTTCCAAGTTAAATCGATATATAATCCATTTTATCATCATCTTGAAACGTTGCAGACTTTCAGGATTTCAGGAAACTTTCATATAAATTCCTCGCTTCCTTGTTCGAAAAACAAACAACTTTTCTTCTTCGAATACCCCTGTAACAATTTGTTCTTCCTCTATCTATGACAACTTTGTTAGTGAAGGATGACGTCATATTATTCTTAGCACTCGGGTTGAAGTTTTGAACGCATTTGGCAGAGTCTCCCAGCTCGGGCTCAATCCCCAATCGCGGTCTCGATATAATAAGCCACTTCGGATATATGGCGCTGAGAAACTTTGTTCTTTATGCTGGACTTTATTGCGGTATTATACTGCGACCCGCGTCGCTAATAAAGCAATGAAAAACCGAAGAACACGGAATTCTAGTTGATGTTCCCAATCTAAGAATTATGGTTATTATTACGACCTATTCACAAAAGCAGAGTCCACTCTATTATTTTTTGTCTTATTGTGAAGTTAAATTTTACAGAGAGCTAGAGAGTTCTTGGTTTAATACGGGCGATATTTTCATAATTTCGGGCGCTAACATTCTACAGAGTTCTGTTGATTAAACCGTATACAAATTACAATTAAAATGTCAAAAAATAAATACATATATTTTTAATTAATGTATATTATAGATATCTCACAGAGATGAAACTGTATTTCTTATGGGAAAATAGGTATAGAAGTCATTTGGGTGTACATAGGACTTATGACCTATCTTTATGGTTGGCTTAAGTGATCACTTTACACAATGTAACATTCGCCATTTCCACCCATGATAGAATATACCGTGTTTATTCATTTTTTGGAAGTTGTATGTATGTTCAAATTGCGTGGAGAGCTTTCACACACACGAGCTTTCTCCACGCAATTTGAACATATATACAACTTCCAAAAAATGAATAAGCATGGTATATTCTATCATGGGCGGAAATGGCGAATGTTACATTGTGTAAAGTGATCACTTAAGCCAACCATAAAGATAGGTCATAAGTCCTATGTACACCCAAATGACTTCTATACCTACTTTCCCATAAGAAATACATTTTCATCTCTGTGAGATATCTATAATATACATTAATTGATTAATAATGTCTCTGTGACATAAATCCAGCACTGTTCTGAAAGATTTGAACACACTCAAAAATATTCTACATATATTTTTTATGGATAATTTTTTTTGGAGTGTAATTTTTGTGATCAAAAATGATATCACTTAAGTATGTCTCCATGCAAATAATTTTTGATTATTTTCTTAAAACCTTTACTTCTACGTTTACTCTTTCTTTGTAAATTTTACACACTTTAAAGGTGCGGTCTGGCTTTCACAGATATTTCACGAGTGTAAATGTCGAGCATCGAACACTTCGTCCTTTGTAAGCGATCAATTCTCACGTCGTATATTTACTATGGTGCTTAAGCTGCACCATATCTTTGGTCGCTGTTATTTTAACGGTTAAAAGATGGTCAAAATAAATTCTGCCCACGAACGATGTGGATCTGAAAAATGTCCCCGTTGCGCGCAACTCGAAATTTTTTACTTTTAAACAGTGAAAACTGTCAGAGCTCTCATTATTTTATATAATTTTTATATATGATTCATTAAACGGATATTTAAAACATATTTACAATCTGAAATTGCAATTTTAGAATAGCTTTCTTCGATATTGAATACAAATTTCAACAAAAAATAAATAATTCAAAAATAATTCGTTCTTATAATTTAGTAATTATTGATATTAGAACTTATAGAATACTTCTTAAGTCAGATCTTCTCTTCTGTCTAAAACAAATGTGTACCGGTGAAAATAGCAGCTTAGTCACATAAAAGAAACTCCACGGAAACAGATATGACGCAGTCATTTTTTTGCAGTAATTTTCCAATTTAATAATAGTTTTTAATGTATTTTTTAAATATGTGACGATAAAAAAAATAATCACCTCCTTGAAAAAATTATAAAAATTTCTACCATAATTTTATGCTCGCGGGGTACCTTTAAATGTGAAGTGTAAAATTCTTAATATAGAAAATATATTGTATTGTTATTCTTCAGAAAAACTGCATATATGTATATAGTAAGAATACAATATAAACTGCAGATTTTTATTATAAAAATTAACTACTAAATTTATATCGTTATTTTGGTCATCACCGCGATAAGTCTCAAATTTACCGTAATCTTAAATGATCAACATATCCAAATCTATATTCTATATTCTATGTTATAATTGTCTTCATATTTTTCTGGTAGCTGAATATCTAACAGAGATTGTTTTGATATGTTTTGTATATCTTAATATATTATTAATCTCAGTAATATTGAAGAAAAATTATAAATCAAATTAAATTTGATCGCAATTTATTCTCTCGTGTATGACCAATACTTGCAAAAAAATGTTGAAATAATTTTTTTCGCGATTAATTACCTTCTGTGAGACCAATATTAGCGAAATACATTGAAATAAATTTGTTTGCCATTGATTACCTTCTGTGAGACCAATACTAGTGAAATACGTTGAAATAAATTTGTTCGCCATGGATTACCTTCTGTGAGACCAATACTAGCGAAATACGTTGAAATAAATTTGTTCGCCATGGATTACCTTCTGTGAGACCAATACTAGCGAAATACGTTGAAATAAATTTGTTCGCCATTGATTACCTTCTGCGAGACCAATATTAGCGAAATACCTTGAAATAAATTTGTTCCTATTCATTATTTTCTGTAAGATTGAAATTAGCTAAAAATGATGAAATAACTGAGCTGCCGATAGATTTTTTTTCTACGAATCCAATATAAGCGAAAATAGTTGAAATATATTTTACCTTGTTCATTCCATTCTATGCAACCTAATTAAGTGAAAATTTTGAAAAACTTTGTTACCGATTGATTATCTTCAGTGTTACAGATTTTAGAGAAAACATTTCACAATACTTAACCCTCAATTGATTCTCTTCAGGGAGACCGATATTAGGGAAAACCTAACCGAAATAAATTTGTTCCTGGGGCGATACTCTTTTACAGCACATTTTTTTCGCGCAAAGCCATTTTCACCTCTGAAAAACATGTAACAACTTTAATTCCTCCCGAAGTTGGAATGTTTAACACCCACTATGGATGTTGCTCAACGGAGCATAAAAACTTCCCTCGGCGAAGATAAAAAGTTCCCCGCGAGAGGGCGGCCGACAGGTCTCCGCTGCCGTCATTTCTTGCGGGGATGTTTCCAATTTACGACTCTTCTTACTTTCCGCACTTTTTGCGCCGGCGCAACTTTCGGCTTCCTTGCGTTTATTGTCTTTGCACCGACATGCAAAAAATATCTTCAATTATATTTTTATTCCAACTACTTAAAGTAATTAACTTTTGAACATAAGAGACAACTGCATGTAAATATTTCATCGACTGGGTACCTACTGAGTGCTGAAAATAAATAACAAAGTCACGCGATGGCGCTCAATCAACAGGAACCGAAGACTGTTACGCACTCATCCGTGATCGCGTTATCTTTGGAAAGAATTTAACGCCTTTGTATTTCATAGTAGCGGATTATGTGGAATAATCTGGAACGTTCCACGTGTTTCTCTTTACCTCTAGAATATACCGTTCGAGAGAATTTTTGCTATATAAAGAGTCATGCGACACGGATTCAAGGAATTCAGTTTGTGACGTTAACAAGGCGCCATCTCCATGATACTACCGAGCGAACCAGTCTGATCAGTGATCGTAATATTAGTAAGTGAATAAGAGATACGGGGACGAATAGTTTATACGAGCGAACGGAGTTTATCAAAAGTGATCTAAGCAGTAGAGACAGCGTTAATTAGTGCAAATTAAGGAACAATTCGATAATAAGTGTGAAATATTCGGAAGACATTGAGCGACTACAAAATTAAGAATGTTACTACAATTTAACTCGTGTCCAGGACTTTCTTTGGTAATAAATTAAACTAAATTGATTTCCAGTGTTTTCATTTGCCTCCCAAAGCCACGACTTGTGACAATAAATAAGCTATAGCGATAGCAGATTTCTAGTGATTTTTTAAAAAATTAATAAGAAAACATTGTGTGTAGTTTTTTGGGATATTATGCTGTGTTTATCTGACTTCTCTGACCGATGTTTCAAATTCCACTGCAGGGTCTATCATCAGGGTGTGATGAGTATGTATTTATGACTTGTCACACGTCACAATATCTAAGAAAACTACACACAGAAGATTTTGAACGGCCGTGAAAAACAGAGAATATTTTAAATAAGGAAAATCTCTGTGTAAACCACTATTTTCTTAAAATGATCAACATGTTTCCTGGCCAATGGTCAGTTCATCAGGATACGAATATTCCATTGTGATTTCATCTTTAAACTTCCAGATTCGTCGATTTTTGTGAATTTTTATAGATTTAGCTATAACTTATCGATAAATACATTTTTTTATTAATACCTACTTTTAATATTTATTATTAAAGGAAACACATTCTGATTGTGAAGTTGCAATTTCAGAACAAAGTTGAAAGTGAATTATTAAAAAAAATTTATTAATCAATTAGAAAGAAAAATTTTCGTTAACTTACCAGAGTGCCGTGGCGAAATTCGATAACGCGCCATTCCCGATTAGAATTGGAGGTCCGTGGTTCGAGTCTCGGCGGCATTTAAATATTTTTTCGTTAATTTGATTTTTTCTGTATGTCTTTTCTAATTGATAAATAAAAATTGTTTACTTTTAATATTATTTAAAAAATAGTTATAAAATATATTTTAATTGCTTTAAGAATTACATAAATGCATAACTAATCTAACGGCAAAATTATCTTACTAGGATATCATAAATATAAAGATGAGCTTAATTTTTTTCTTTATATACAACAAATTAACTTGAATGTAACTCTCCCTATCAATCCCTATGACGGGTCTTTCCTTCTTGGTAGCTTCTGCTTCTATCTATTACATTTCAGTAACTGAATTTACTTAAGTCAGTGTAAAAGTTCATTATTGTAAGAAAATATCTGTTAATAAAAATTCTTCTAGTCTGGTATATAATAATAGTCCAATGAAGTTAATTAAAGATTATATAAATCATTTCCTTCACCCTCTTACAGAACAACTCTGAAGAACTCTGTTGAAGCATAAAAAAAAGATATGTCAGAGATTTATCGTTATACCATCTATGTTAGCCTTCTGTTACCACTAGTAGGTGTTGAATTTGGCTTTCCTAGAAATACCTATTTTTTATGTTCAAATGTGTTGTGGACACCCAACCAATGAAGAGAAACTATTGAATAATTTTAAACTTTTTACAAACTTTATTTATTTAAAATTTTGTGTATACCTACAAACCCCAAAAAATTCTTTATTTAATGTTAAAAACTCTTATTCAATATAATGAGATACTCGGCCCGATTCTGAAAATAACAATGTCTGGATCTTTAAGATCTTTATCCCAACACTTAAAAGACGATAATAAAAATTAAAAATGTCCAGAGCGGATTTTGTAATTCTACGGTTATTTTTTGACAGATATGTCTGGATCTTTAAGATCTTTATCCTAACACTTAATAGACGATAACAAAGATTAAAAATAAACAAGACATAGCTTTACGTCGGTCTTTGTTTCTGTTAGTTTCTATATGAGATAGATATAGATGGAGGGAGAAAGATATAAATTGTTATCTGTCAAATGTCAAGATGGGAAGATTTGAATACGCGGTAATGCCGAATGCGGTCATGACAAGTTTAGCCATGATATTTCATCTGGACGCTGTGGATGAAGAAATTAATACGATTGTAAGAAACAATCTTTCTTATATCATCTTTTAATACAGTGTATTTGAGCCGTAGAATTACAAAATCCGCTCTGGACATTTTTAATTTTTATTATCGTCTATTAAGTGTTGGGATAAAGTTATCTTAAAGATCCAGACATTGTTATTTTCAGAATACGGATGACTGGCAGCTATTAATTTATGTTTGTTTTACGTTGCTATGCTGCATAGACAGACGAAAATATGAAAATATAGTACCTGTTGACAAAAAAATTTGAATGATGTGTGAACAAATAATGATTGAATGCTAAACTTTCTTATTGTCTAATAAATTAGATTACCTACCTATATGATTTTAAGTGATTACCCCTCACCACACACAAGAATTGTAATTCTTTTTGGTGAGGTATACACATACAAACAAAAAAAAGGATTGTAAATATTTTTAAGGTACCTATGTAACAATAAAATATTATATATATTTTATTAATTAAATAAAAAAAAAACAAATTGATTAATCCATCAGTTATTTTATAAGTAATCATACAATTCTCAATAAATATAATTTTATGAAATATGTCTGCAAAAAAGCGCGTGTCATTAATTATTCATGTGCATTCTATTTAAGAAATATTTTGACTTTAATTTATTACGTATAAATATCGATACGTTTTATACAAAAGATTAGTCTTGGCATGTTCCAGATAAAATCTATTAAACCCTGTAAGGATTTCGCTTCAACTTATCCGGAGCCCAGGTGAACTTAGTGGGTTGGCTCGCCTGAATCCCGCTCTCTTCGAGTATTAAGCTCGATGCTAAGCGATGGGTAAAAACCAATATTCAATTGAGTTATCTGCACTCCTGGTAGACATTTTGAAATTTAAAATGTTAAAGCATCATTTGAGATGTTGAAAGATATAATAATTTATCCTTGTCAGTATTGAGTTGCTTTTATTTGTATGGAGAATGGCTATGTTAAAAGCCGCAACAACCGTAGAACATAATGAGAAAATGTATGAACGTGGCCGAAGCAAAAGTGGTGTGCCAGGATAGAAGAGTGTGGTGTTCATTCCTCTCTACCCCTGCAGAGAAACGGCGTGATGGTTAGTTAGTTAGTTTTGTTCTTTAGAGATAGCAAAATCATTGCAACATTGCATATTTGGAAAATTGCTTTATAAAAGTTATAGCAATTGAGTATTTTACTTTTGAAGGTTGGAAAGAGGAAAACTATTGTAAATAATTAAGGTGGAGAAATAAGATTTTAAAAATATAGTATATTAAAAATTTAGAAAAACAAAATTGTGAAAATATTTAACACAACTCGAGAATGTAAGAGTATCTATAAATAATTTTCTATGTTAGCCGTGACGGGCATTTTTTTACTAATGGGTCGAAGTAAGTGACCAATTATTAAAAAAATACTACGATTGTGTCTTCAAAAAATTGATATTTCAATTGTTTAATTTTTTTTTCATTAAAATCGTAATTTAAAATTTTCTAGGGTATACCTAAAGGCCTTTTCTTGGTACTATTATGGATCTCACTGTGGGTCTATTATTGACTGATGTGAATTCCCAGAATACCTAAGAGATCTTCAACCACATGTTTCTACAACGACTATCAAAACATGTTAAGTATTGGATCAACAAAATCATTTTGACCATGTAATATCCCATTTTGAAAACGATTTTTAATAATTTTTGCTGTTTATATAAATATATTTCTACGAAAGATTTGGCTGAGTACTCATCTATATTTAAGATATCATTACGATATATTTTGTTGGTTTATTTTCTTGACAACTTTTTTCACATTAGGTTTTATTTCAAAAATATATTAAAAATACTATGATTATTTATTTACATTAATACAGACCTTAATGGCAGAATGATGGAGAATAAGGAATTAGGACTCACCGTCACCATTACTAACTTCCTCTTTTCTTGGGTTTTTCGATTACTTCCATCAGTGGCCTGCATCGGAGTTTATAGGATTATCAAGGACTTCATCAAAGTTCTCTTCACAACAGACTATACAGAGTCTCCAAGTATTGTGTATCTCCAACGCGGAGCGTATACCCGATCGTCACAAGGTCAGCGATTAAGTGATAAGTGATACGGAATGTGGGAAAACAGAAATTATTTCGATCAAAGAAAATACAAGCGTAAGTTCCAAACACGCTTGATAAGTCAGTAATAAAATAAAGCGAGATAAAGAAATATATTAATCTTCCACTGATTTCAGATAATATAAGGCTGCGAATATAAGGTATAAAGGATTATCGCACACTTCATAAATCATGGGCAACCAACCGTTTAGGGGTGTTCCCCTTTTGCGAGTGCGTAGAAATGTTTTATAATATTTCCTCCCCTATTCTGGGGAATTTCCAAATCCAAACACTTTATTATGAGGAATTCCGCTATCGATACACACGGCCATAAAGAACACTGTTTATCATTTCTTGTCTCATTTTCTTTCGCAATATTGCCATCACGGCCCATTCCCTCCGCGGAGGGTCAGTCCGGCCCTGACGTACCTGCGAGGGTCCGATGATAAATAAGCCATTAACTTATAAATTTATTACCATTTTCTCGGTTTGGGGCCTCCGCGTCCTTGGCAAAAAAGAGCCTCGGCCATTGCCGGACTTGGGATTTTAACCATAAAATAAATATATTTATAACGAAAAACTATTTTTTGAACCACATAGAATCGTACATCCGTTCCGTCAATTATGTTGTACTTATATACGAATCTATGAATTTCTTCAACTGTGCCATTTATTACTAATAGAAAATTTTTATTAAAAAAAAATTAAAAAATGAAATAATGCAGGACAGACATTTTCCTTCAAAACTAATAATTTTGAACATTCTATAAATCGTTCCATCGTAAAGCAGATTTGGATGGTATAGTTATATTCTCGAGCAGATAGTCATTCGTGATATGTACACTTTTTTTAATTCGTAATGAATAGGGTTTAAGGGAAGTTTCTGCCCTAATCCACCCCTGAGTTGCCACAATGTAGGGGCCCCCACCACCCAGCCACCCTTTGATTATTATTGGTGTGAAGGGGTAATTTTAGCGGTCGGAAGGTTTTTTCAGAGGGTAACGAACCGACGAAGGGCGCCGGTGACTGAAGCAATTCGATTGTGTTTTGCAAAAGAATAGCAGAGCCTTAGTATGTAGCCTTGGTATTGAAAGTAAAGCCTTACTATCGAAAAATGCGTTGAATTTTCACAAGTACGTAACAAAATAAAAATATTGTAAATACAGGTATTATGTATTAAAATTTAAATAGCCTACTGTGAATTTGTATTTTGTTTTAATTATTCTGGAAACATTTTTCAAAGATGTTAGGGATATAATATAAAGTTGAAAATTTTCTCGATCTTAAATGATGAAACGTTAAATTCAGGTGGTAATCGAATATTTTAAAGAAATATAATTTTTTATGTATACGCATTATAGATTTTTCTTATTTATTTCAAATGTAATTTACTGCGAGACTTTTAAATAAAATGAAACGTCACACACACACAATGATCATTTTGTGTAACTGTAAGAAAATTGTCACAACCATACACAAGTCAGGAGAACAATAACAACGAGAATGAAAAAAAAATGCATTCCCATGATAAATTCTCCGCAATGAGAAATTAGATCTCTCATTCACTCAATATACCTACAAGGGATGACAAATTATGCAGAGAAATGTGATCGTATTCCACGTGTTCAAAAGTCTGATTGTTGAATCTTTCATAACAATATGGTGACTGCACCGACCTGATTAAATGCGTAAGAAGTATTTTTATCTCGAATAAGGTTGATTAATGAACTCTTAACCATTCGGTATTACATTCAGAGATGCGGTAACTTGTGGATGTAAGTTTAATATTCACCCCGTATCCAGATAATGCTCTCCATAACTTCCACCTTATCGAGATCGTGCGCCGTTTGTACGATTCAAATTCACAAAGTTTTACGAATCTAAATGTCACTGGGAGAAGGCAAAATATCAGATCCATGCATCTTTTGGCATTATCTTTATCCCTTACCTGTAAGTTTTTTTTACACGTTTTGTCTATGTGCATTTTGATCCATTATGATATAGCACCTTAATAAATAATATTAGGTCCTTACATATGAAATTGGCGTTTTGCCGTACTGGCAAATTTGATCTCAAATATCTTCTCTTTGGTTAGGAATTCCAAATCCAAATTTATACAGCTATTTACTCATGTATTTGTGTTTTGAAAATTATAATTCATTTGTTTTTTTCCTCAATTGTTTTTTTCTTTGCGTCACTCAGTTTACAAAATGAAAAACTTAAAATATCGCGTTATTTACGAGTACGAGTTCCACCGTGACACCAGTGCTGCAGAAACGGCTCGAAGGATTAATGATGTGTATGGTGACAGTGCCGCAAAAGAAAACACAGTGCGTTTTTGGTTCCAACGTTTTCGTTCTGGAAATTTCGACCTGCCGAACAAGCCCCGTGGACGGCCGGAGACCAAAGTTGATAATGAAGAATTGAAGGCTATTGTGGAAGCGGATCCATCGCAAACCACATCCGAGTTAGCTGTAGGCTGCGGTGTTTGTGATGAAACTGTTTTAGTCCACTTGAAGCAAATTGGTAAGGTGAAAAAGTTTGAAAGGTGGGTACCTCACGAATTGAGTGAAGCAAATCAACAAACGCGCGTTGACTGCTGCGTTGCATCACTCAACCGGCACAATAGTGAAGGGATTTTAAATCGAATCATTACCTGTGATGAAAAGAGGATCCTGTACGATAATCTGAAGCGCTCATCGCAATGGCTGAACCCTGCCGAACCAGCCAAACCATGCCCCAAGCGAAAATTGACTCCAAAAAAGTTACTTGTGAGCGTTTGGTGGACTAGTGCTGGTGTCTTTCACTACAGTTTTCTTAAATCTGGCCAGACGATTACGGCAGATGTCTATTGTCAGCAACTGCAAACCATGATGGAAAAGCTAGCTGCTAAACAACCGAGGCTGGTTAATCGCTCTAGGCCACTGCTGCTTCATGATAACGCTAGACCACAAACTGCACAATAGACGGCTACCAAATTAGAGGAGCTTCAATTGGAATGTCTAAGACATCCACCGTACTCTCCGGACCTTGCCCCAACAATTTTTTTCGAAATTTGGATAACTTCTTGCAAAGGAAAAAATTCAACTCCGATGGGGCAGTCCAAACCGCCTTCAAAGATTTTATTGATTCCCGTCCAAATGGTTTTTTTAGTAAAGGGATCGATGAACTACCTATGAGATGGCAAAAGTGCATAGATAGCAATGGTACATACTTTGATTAAATAAATATATTATAATAAAAAAAAATCGGCTTTATGTTTCTCCCATACTAAACGCCAATTTCATATGTAAGGACCTAATATGTTTACATTTCGTACTAGCGGGGGAATCAGAAATCCACATATCCCGGGAGAAAGCAAGTTATAACCCTATTTTAATTACTAAGTGCTTTAGTTTAGAACGAAAATATATTCTTAAAATGTATACACATACGTATACCTGTTTGACTTTTAAAATTACTTTCAGAATCATGAGATATATGACGCAACATTATATATATTAAGATATGGCATAAATTTTACCTTGAATAAGAAAATACATATAATTATTATTAATACAATTATTTCTTCTTCAAATGTAGCAAATTTATTTTGTGGTAACATAATTATAATTGATATAAATTAACTTTGTTAAAACCACTTATTTATTGAAAAAATTCAACATGTTTCGAAGCCAATGGCTTCTTCGTCAGGATAACAAAAATAATATTTAAAACATTTTTAAAAGATTTTTAAATATTATTTTTGTTATCCTGACGGAGAAGCCATTGGCTTCGAAACATGTTGAATTTTTTCAATAAATAAGTGGTTTTAACAAAGTTAATTTATATCAATTATAATACAATTATCTTTGTTTCTACCACTAATTTTTTTTTTTAAATTTTAAAACACTCAACATGTTTGAAACCAAAGGTTCCTTCTTCAGGAGAATACTAAGTATACTGAAATTAATATACAAGTATAGCAGATAATGTAAAGTTATAGAAAAACAAATAAAGATACAGTTCAAGCATAGATTAACCATAAGTAAGGAAACAAAAACATAAACAAACATAATTAAACATATATCAAAAATCTATAAAGGAACAAATGCACAGAGCAATCAAAGGTATACATAAAAAATTGTAGAGTGTAGCAGAAAATTTAGTTAAATGAACAATGCAATCCTTTGGACGTTTAAATAAAATTCGTCAGTTTACTCCAGCAGATACTTATATTGCTTGATGAAAATATCTTAATGTGAATTTAAAGTATTATTTTAAACTTGGTTTGGCTGTGGAATGTAATGAACTTTAGGGATACAGATCAACCATCAATTTTTTTCAAAAAGTGACTGGATAAATGTTGAGATTTTCATGCTTATGATTTAAATATGCGCGGTTTCTGGACTTCTAGGTCGGCGCCACACTATGCGGGTCATCACCACGTCTCTTCGGTCGTGGAACGTCGCTATATTTCTTTCGATACAATATGCGCTTATCAAACACACCACGTGGATGATCGACCGATCCATTTGACGCGACGGAAAAGACACGGCGGAAGATACGCGCAGTGTGACGTCGGCCTTACACACATATTTTCTACACCCACAATAAAATTGCTGTGCCCTTTGTTTTTTATTTCACTGTAAATAC
Source organism: Agrypnia vestita (assembly GCA_016648135.1). Lineage (NCBI taxonomy): Eukaryota > Metazoa > Arthropoda > Insecta > Trichoptera > Phryganeidae > Agrypnia > Agrypnia vestita. Next base: position 39,244 of record JADDOH010005407.1, read on the forward strand.
CTTACACTATACACGATTTGAGTGATTTCATCACTATTATAACCACACATAGTATTTTGTAGCTAGAATTATAATCTTTGTTAGAGTCTTTTTCATTAAATTTTGAAGAGAAAATATTATGGCGATAAGCGACATCAAAGATTGCATTTTTTTCCAATATTTCCGAGTTACTCCTTGTCAAACATTAGAGAATCACTAAAGTAATTTATATCAAATATAAAAAAATTCATTCGCTTTGATACAAGTTAAGCAAAAAGATAAAAACCGCGCAGAAATCTGCAAGAGATTTTTTTGTTTAATGTTTAAATAATTTTATTAACATTGCTTCAAAACAAATCAATTTTAAAATATTCTACGTTTTCAAACAAATAAGGTAACATTAAAAATAAAGCGAAATTTAATATTGCTATATTTTTTTCTTATCTGTTGAAATTTTACCCAAAGTGTAATATTTTTTTCAAAATTAAAGGAAGAAGACTCTCCGGAGGTTTTTACTACTAACTTCGAGAGTATCTGAATATAATAATTTCGTTTTCTGTCGGTCCGTAACATCCGTAACTTGCCGGAATTACAACTTTAGATAATTGGAGTGTGATATGCTATCAACGCGCTGCTCGGATTACTTGCAAGGTTATTTGATTATTATTATGCTGATTTTTCACGGTTTGATGCTAGTAATTGATAATTATCAACAGATGTTAACATTTATCAATTACTAGCAACATTTTTTTTCTGTTTATATTTAATTTGACAAAATAAAATATAATCCTTTCGTGAGATGTATAATATTTCAATGTAAATTTTAGTACCTGTAAAGATACTAAAGAAAAGGTATCCGCTTACTAGGGACCCAGAAGTGAAAGGAAAACTGTCGGGTCTTCTGTTTTCCCGTATTCATTTTTTTCCGCCGACGTTCTCTTGTTTGCCTGTTTGTTCTGCTGATTGTTACCGGAATGGCGGCGTAACACAACAAAACAAAAAAAATCTGTCGGGATAATTCGGTTTACGGGATACGGCGGAACAATGCTCGTCTTAAGTGGCTTGTTTCATTTGTAAAATGTGATGTAAGCTCGGCACAACGCACGAGGGTAACGCACTTACTGGGATAGTTGGAGGGGATTATGATTTTCATCCCGTTTACTCGCTGAAAATTATTCCTCAAGAATAAACAGGTATTTTATAATATTTTAAAAAATTAGGGTAAACACGACACTGTTTTATTCCACAATATATATATATATATATATTTGGGCGCAATCGTTAAAGCGGTGTAGATTTGTACAGAAAGTATATCTAGGGGAGAGAAGATGGGTTATAGGGGGAAGAAGAAATGTCGCGTATATTAATCGACTGATCCTAAAGAATAAATATACAAAATTTGGGTCAGATCGGTCAAACGATACTGATTTGCGTGAAAAATACATATATCAGAGCAGGGAGGGTGGGGTAAACGGTGAGGGGGGAAATATCACCTATATTATCAACCTAGTCCTAAAGAATAAGTTTGCAAATTTTGAGTCCCGATTGGTTGAACGGTACAGATTTGCATTGTAATATGTCAGGTGGAGGGGAAGGAGCAAAAGGGGAGGGGAGAAACGTCGCCTATGTTACCCGTCGGGTCCTAAAGCACGCAAAATTTGAGTCGAATCAGACAAGATTTGTATAGAGGACAGACAGACATTGAGTTTAAAGTGATAACCCGCGTATTGTAGTCTTGAAAAATACTCTTATTATGTACCCAACGTTTTGGACAGATCGCACTGGCCATTTTCAGAGGGATTTTCGTCATGTATTTCGAGTTCTGTTTTGAATTGGTGGCAAGCACACCCGTCCACTCTTTTTCAAAACTACAATACGCGGGTTATCCTAGAAAATAATTCTTCATCTTTCTCCCGCGAAAATCTTAATATTAACATTAACTATATATATATAACGTCCTCAAAGATATCTCTGCCTTAGACCTTTGAAACTGGAGAGAGCTGGCACTAGACCGAGATGAGTGGAGGAAAATTATTGAGGAGGCCAAGTCCCACCAAGGGTTGTAGTGCCAAGAATGATGATGATGATGATGATGATGATATATATATATATATATATAGTGGAAAAAATTAAGTTGTGTTTACCCTCATTTTTAAAATATAAAAAATGAATTTCCATAACGTTACAAAAAAAACTAGAACATTTAGGTATTTTATGTAAATTTCTGTTTTAAAATTTTTCATTACATGCTACAATAGTCCATGAGTCCCAGTTCATCTAATATAAGGCGATATAAAGCGAATGTAGACCAAATATATTAATTGTAAAATGAGATGCAATAAGGTACAAAATCACACAAGGAGGCGGCTCTAATTATTGTTTTATTAATCACCGGCCACACAACATCACTATACCTGATGGCACACCGGGGTGAGACGATGAGAGTGTTGGATGCTAATTAGGGAAATTGTTGGGGGTGTTGTGATTAAAATAGTTGTGCGTGGGAAAGGGGGTGTCAAGAGAGTCATATCAAGAGATATGCGAAAAGAGAAGAGATTTGGAAGGAAATTCCTCCTCCTTTACTACAGTTAGGAGCTGAGGTGGTCACGCAACAACTAACTCACTCGGCCTCTCACGTAGCCTCTCTAAAAGTCTCTCAGCGATGGGATTTTGGCTGTGAGGATAGATTAAAGGCATCTAGATTTGTCGTGTTCTTACAGAGGAGGTCGCATTGCTGATGGAGATATACAAAAATGGAAAGCGAGGGGGACCTCAACTACGAGGCCCAGCAACAACGATGGCAACGATGATAAATAATTTTTAATCAGAGTGAAAATTTATTTTTTAATTTCAGCTAACAGTCTTAAAATATGTCAATATTGCTTTATTTTTATTTGTTTTATATGAAATTATGCATACATAAGAAGATAGTTGCTTCACTAGACAAGGTCTGTTCTGAAGCAACTACCTGTACAGTATTTTTTAAGTCTTATCTAAAGAAAAGACCGCATATTAGAAATATAATTTTAAAAATTGCACATAAGAAATAAAAATAAAATAATTTAACTTGATAAAGAAATATTCTAATTAACTTTAATTAAATTAACACAGAAATACCCATGAAAGCTATATCACATTGCTCTCATTTTTAGTCCTACCTACATAAAACAGCCACTTCATAATTTTTTCCTTAAAACTTTTCAAACTTTAGACCCTTAACATCTAGAATAACAGTTTGATAGATTAGAAATTTTTGAAATAAGAAAAAGTGTAAAAACAAACCAGGTCCTTTTTACAAATAGTTATCTTTTAAATTTATTTTCATGTTAAGTAGGTACTTTATCATTATTAATTTTCCACATATAACTTTTAAATATTTTGATTATCTATACTTAGATTTTAAAATTTATTTTTTTTAGTATACATTTGTTATCCTTACGACGGGGCCATGGGCTCTGAAACATGTCGAATTTTTTCAACAAAAAAGTGGTGTAAACAAAGTTTATTTCTATGAAATATAATTATAATGTCACCATAAAATAATTTTGCTGTGTTTTAGGAAGAACTATATATATTTATTCTATCAATGATACTTGAAGAATTCGGCGTAATGCAAAACCACTGTTGAAGATTAAAGCAGAATCTGAAGTAATTAATTATAAAATGAACGAAAAAAACCGTGCAAATCCCTTCACAATTATCAGAAAATTAGCTGAAGATTAAATTTGAGGTATTAAGGTAATTTAAGGTAATACAGACCTTACCCTCAGTTTAAATTTATGTACATATTTCTGTACTATCATATTAATTTCTTAGAAATGTTTTTGTTTTTACTCTGTTTATTCTCAATACTAAATACAAAGTCTAACTTTAGTATAAAGTATTCCTTTAGGCTAGTGTTTAAGATAATTAATATAAACTCGATTATCTCAACTTGCTTTATGTTTAATATAGTGGAATATATATTTTCGTTAAGCTACAACAGGCCGTGAGGCCAAATTACTATATCGAAACACGTCGCAAATACTCCAGGCTTGAGTTAATCATACATATGTATTGAGACCTCACTGGGAAATGAACACGAAATCCTCGAAATGGGAAACCAGTGTCTGCCCACTGGACTACGAGGGCTGCTATAAGTTGCGAAAAAAATGGAAATCACTAGGTCTGGTGTCTTGTGATCTTGTTCATCAACGTCTTCAATTCTCAACAACTGTGCCAGATCTCAAGAAGCTCTTATAAATAAGCTGGCACAGGCCTACCATAGGGTCACAAGCACTTTTTTTTTTATCCAATTTGCGTTTTGGACATGTTTTAGCTGCCCCTCCTGAGTCCAACCATTACGAAGAACATTTAGAATTACATACAGAATCCATTTTTCATGGTTGCAGATACATCGATGTCAAAGGAAAAAAAACGGAGAGAAAACAAATAAATAACTCGTTTTGAAAAAATAATATCGTAGCTTTAATGTGACATTTATTCGCATTTGGAATTCCAAGTGGAATGCGAGATTAATAATATACTCGATTATCTCACCTTGTTTTATATTTGTAGTGGAAAGTGGTTTTTTTGTGGGTTCCAATTACTGTAGTATAGTACATGAACATCAAACTAGTCTGCATTAAAAAGCGGCAATGTCATAGGTATTTATATAATAAAATATATTTATATAATACTAGCGGACCCGACAGAAATTGTCCTGTCCGAATGTTGGCTTTTTGTTTGGGTGGCAATCCTAAAACTCGACTGCAGTGCTGCTTACTGGGTCAAGTTGGAAATATAAACCATCCAGGGACTCATTCGAACCCACACAAAAAAAAATCACTAAAATTGGTCCAGCCGTTTAGGAGAAGTTCAGTTCATACACACGTAAGAAGAGTTATATATTTAATGATGCATTATTTTTAGAATTTAATATTTTATTTACCTTTTATTTAATTATAAATAAATGTTTTTGGTAATCTTCCAAGCCCTAATTTCATAAAAATAAGAGCAGGTTACCTGATTTTTTGCATTCCTACATTTAATGTTTAAAGTATGACTTCAAAACATATTTCTAATGCGTATAAGTCAAGTTTCTTCCGCTAACAAGTTTGATTTTAGCAGATGGATTCCAGTTAAGAATGCTAACGAGCATATTTGTTTTGGTTCAATTTATGAAATATGTCTTTAACATTAACTAAAGATCCATCATGAAAACTTGCACTTTGAAACATCAAAATGTATAAAAATCAAAAAATTGAATTTTTATTGGTTCGCAGCATTTTAAAATAATTTTGAGTTGAATAGAAATATTAGGTAGGTTTGAAAAGTAAATACCATATATTAAAATCACATTAATTTTGGTGCAGGTTTTGGTAAATTATATTCCAGTTGACACTATTCGCTGGTTACCTGCTACTACATATAGTTGAATTAATATTTGCAGCAACTGTATAATTAATTCGATGTTTGACGAAGGCTTTCGAAAATACTTGTTTTATTTTTGGATTGCATTCACCGAGCCTGGTTGATAAATATGTAAAATATGCAATTAATATTTTATTCAATTAATAAAACATTTTGTAATATTTGTATAAGGATCAGATAGATCAGCCTTTGAGCGAGCACGCTGCATATTTTACGATAATTAGATGCGTTTAGATTTTTTTCATCAAGCCAAGCCATGTACAATATTATCTAGGTGTGCCGTTTTATTGATCTGTTATGTGATGAAGTTACTTAATGTGTTAACAAATATTATTGCACAGTTATAAAGTACTTCTAGTTTCAATGTAATGCTTTTATTAATTAAAATATTCAAATTTAATCGTCAATTTAGATTGCAATATTAGGTAGTGTCAAGAAGTGTCAAGAATAAAAACAATTTTTTTCCTCTTTTCTTATAAGGTTCTGGGCAATTTGTCTTCATATCCATATCCCAGCGTTCTTATTTTTATTTTTATTCAAAAATAGAGATGCAAACACGGAAAACGAGTCGCAACAATATTCTTACTATCTTCAAAATTAGCTTGTGACTTGGAATGGGGCTCGAACTACCAACAACCAGATCACTAGACGAGCAGAACTTAGTCTGAAGTAATCCATCAGCTGGCTGCATTCCCTCTGGATTTTTCGGGAATATGCATCTTGGTAGTCGCTTCTCTGTCATCGGTATCTAAGAAAAAAATATCGAATTAAAACAATTTCTTCTGATATCGTATCTAGCCATACAATCAATTAAAATAAAACCAATTTTAAATAAATATCTTTTAAATAATGTAAACAGGTTTTGGCATAGTTGGTTCCTCAGAAAAATCTAAATTTAATATGGTCGTAAAATTGACATAACGCGACACTCAAAGGTTTATCAAAATTTGGTTATTTTTTAAATAAATATTTTAAGATCGACTATGTGAAATCTTAACATTTTAAAATGAAATATTTTGAAATGTAATGCTTTGCAAGACGCGTGTGATAGAAGTTCTTGTAAAGATTCAAGGCGGGACGGATTCTCTGTAATCCAGTGAGGATTTTCTCATTTTCCATTTTCGCTGCTGGTTCGGAGTCCGCTATTAATCATTCCGAGTCGAGAGATCAATCTGGCGTGGGGGCTGGGGCCCCCGAGTGGGGCTCCGCCCCCTCTCTGGGAAAAGTATCGCACGATTTGAAGTAATCGCCTTGGTGATGCACGTAGTTTAGACGGTATTAATATCCTGCGTACCCAGAATAGAATGTGTCTCAATGAATACTTACTTAAAGTACCCCGAGGCTTATGTATGAGTACACACAGCTCTGTATTCATTTATAAGGATATAATTTCCATCAAGAATTCATGTACGTATTTTAATTCAATGAGTATATAAATGTCTACAATCCTTACTTTAAACATGACGATTAATATGGAAGTGTATCCATAAATCATGCCTTTTTTCAGTACAATTTTCGTAGCTATGCTTTTAAATTACAAGTTTGTAAACTGGTCTCATGTCAATGTATTTTTTTTCCTTGGCTTACTGTTAATTTTTTATTGCATTTAACGATACATCCCAATTGTAAGCAATCCTGATAGGTTTTTAGGTACCGAGTAAAATATCGTAATTAATCAAATTAAAAAAGGAGTGAACAACTATTCGTAAATTAATGAATTACATTATATTCTAACTTCACACTTCACTCCATCCATGACAGAATAAACCACATAACCCTTATTAAAAAAAGTTTTATTTATTTTTATATTGATATTAAATATTAGACAACAGTTTTATTACACCACTTTACAGTATTACAACAGCAGTATTAGACAGTTTGAAGTATTATTTCAATGAACGTACTCAAAAATTTAATAACTATGATGATAGATCCAGACATAAATTAATAAAAGGGCCCAAATTACTAAAACACAGTACCTACTGTAAAAGTTCCTTATAAACAGCTACTGAATATATAGCTACGAACTAAAAACCGTAGTAAGTAAGTCAACTATAAACAAAATAAAAAAAATGGATAATCGAAACACAAGAAAATCTGATATCGTTACAAATGTATATTGTAATCATCATAAAACTATCACTTAAGTCACTATTTAGAAAGCTAGGTATTAATTTTACTCACTCGTTACTAATTTATATAGTTTTATTGAGTTTTAGTCGTGTGTAAATCATTACACATGTCTAACTTCTCATTTCCCGAACCTATGTAAAACTATATGTACAGCTATACCTTTAAAGGATTTAATGTACTCATAATATATGTAATATATATTATCATCATCATCATCATCATCTTCTTCCCCTTGTCTTAGTAGGGTCGGGGGCCCAAAGACTCGACAAGGTGCTTCCATGATCCCCTGTCTTGAGCTGCTTCTGCTCGAGTCAACCAGTCCAGACCCATTCTGTTTTCAAATACATTATTTTGTTGCCTCTCCCAGCTTAATCTGGGTCGACCCACCGGCCATAATCATTCCTCTGGCATTCTGAGCACATGTCCAAGCCACCTCAGTTGTGATTTTTCTATGTGCAGGAGTAGGGGCTCCAGGCCGAGTGTGTGCCTTATGTCGGCACTTATGCCGGCACTCTGTCCATCAGTGTGATTCCCGCTACCCCTCTTATAAAACTCATCTCGGCAGCCTGGACCCTTGATCTCACTCTCTCCGTCAGGGTCCAAATTTGATGACCATATATTAGAGTAGGCCTGTACACAGATTTGAAAACAGTCAGTTTTGCCTTGGCACTAAGCCCGGATTTTCTTATCACCGCACTTTATAAAGAGCGTAGAATGCCGGCTGCAGCTCTGATTCTTCTATCTATTTCACTTTCCTGCCTTCCGTCGCTAGAAAATTCCATCCAAGGTATTTGAATTTTTCGACTTGCTTCAACTGGGTCCCTTGTATGCTGATCGAGCACTGCTCTTGGTTTCTTCCTACGACCATAACCTCTGTTTTGGCAGTACTAATCTTCATCCCTACTTGAGTGCACTCTTCATTGAAGGAATTTATCCACTCTTGCAGGTCCTCCTTTGTGGGCGCCAGCCTCGTTATAACGTCCGCGAAGAGTAAAGAGTCTATTTCCACATCTCCAACTCTCACGGCCCTTGCTGTTTGGCTTTTCCGGCTTATCCTGTCCATATAAAGGATGAACAGGATTGGCAAAAGTAGGCAACCTTGTCTTAAAGCTACTCCAATATTGAACTCTTCTGAAATCGCGCCGTTTATTCGTACGCAGCTTTTGCAATCCTCATACAGTGATTGAATTGCCTTGAGAAGGTCTCCCTCTATTCCGTATTCGTCCAGCACTGTCCACAAGATGTCGCGTGGCACCAAGTCATATGCTTTTTCCAGGTCTATGAATCCCATATAAATATTTTTTCCATACTCCCAGCTTTTCTGGATAGTTTTTTGCAGTGTAAACAATTGGTCTGTTGTGCCTCTCCCGGCTCTGTAAACGCATTGGCCTTCTTGGATCTTATTTTCTGTTACTCTGCGACATTTTCTCTCCAGAATGCGAGCATATATTTTACCTGGTTGACTCAGCAAAGAGATTCCTCTGTAGTTGGGACACAATTTGCTGTCTCCCTTTTTAAAAATGGGGACTATCACTCCTGTTAGCCAAACTTTTGGGGCCTTGCTCATCTTCCACGCTACTGAAAATATGCGGGCTAGCCAACTTAATCCCTTATTGTTTAGATTTTTCAGCATCACAGGCCTTATCTCATCTCTGTCGTGACAACATAACTCAAAGTGTGTAGAGTTTAGGAAAAATATAAATTAATTCACATAAATCATGTGAAAAAATTTAAATGTTTCATTCTCACATCTTTCACGAGATCTGAGAATTGAAAAAAAATGCACATGATCGATGATTTTACAGCACTTTGCTCCTTTTGCACTAATATTGGAAGTTACTAGGAGGTTCTAGAATATTGAAAGCATCTAGACAAGTACGAGTCGGGTACAAATGACATTTAACTTAAGCGTCATTACCAGCAACAAAACCGCAGCGAAAAACAGTGTAGGTATCGCGTTGTAAGCCGAGTGATAAATATCGGGTGGGTAGCTACGGACAAGCGAGAAGTCTTTCCAGTACGAACGTGAATAGATTATTCGAAAAGTGATCGATGCAATAGAAATAGTGTAATAAAAAGTGATTTTCGGAAGAGTGACTAGAGATAGCTAGTGCAAATTAAGAAATTGTTTTATAGAGTATAAAATATTCTAGGACATTTAGTTTCTGTAAATTTAATAACAGTGACCCGACTTAATTTGTAAATAAATAAATGTTTAATTTGTTTTAGCATTTGATTTTCCTTTCGCAGTCATTTCCTGTGACAATATTTTAATAGTAAAAATTAAAATAATCATCTTCTAAGACGAGGCAACTGCCATCTCGATAAATTCTGTAGCAATTATGAATAATTCAGTTAAAATTCACTTTCTAGATTTTAACATTGTTACTTTAACATTTTCTTGAGGGGTAGTTTTTTGATCATATATGTCTAATATTTTTTATAAAATGAATAAACAAAATTTAGTGAAACGATTTAAATATTTTGTATAAACATTTAAAAAGCCTTTGTATTTTACTGCCTACAAATTGCCTTGATCTATTTTTGTACTGATATATTTCAATGTACCTACCTACTGATGATAAAGTTTCCCGTCCCGTTCAAGTATGCCCTCGAACCGAAAATTTCTTCCGAGACTATTCAGTGTGTTCAATTCGATCTTGGAGAATAAAGCGAATATCTCGAGCAGAACTGAAATAGATATAAGATTATTTACCCAAGTCGATCGCATGAAAGTGGTTTGTTTTCAAAGATTTATTGAAGAGAAATATGTATTACTGATTTAAATTAAAACATGTTGGTCTTACGTAATGTATAATATTTATAGGTTTTTAAATCGACTTAAATGTTTGAATGTTTAAATGTCTGGGAACAAAAATTTATTTTTTAAACATATTGAAATTTACAGTGAAAAAATAATAATTATATTTTTTCTATGTTATCTACGGCAATGTATCCTAAAAATTGAAGAATGAATATCTAAAACAATTTGTAGACTATCTACCTCAAATCAGTTCCTCTCTTGCCAGCTCCAGGCTTCACTTCCATACAACAGTTTTGGTACAAGAATTTTAATGTGTACCGCTCACGATAATTAAAAAATATAAATACGTAATCAATTCAGAATTCATTCAGCGTCATGCCAGTATTCCATCTTTCTCCGATTTAAACTAAAGAAGCATGAAGAATGCCCTGAATCTCCTTGTGGTTAATATCATCGCATTAAGAATAAACCGTCCATGCGTGCGACTGCTCATATGTGGAATTGTTTGTCAAATTTGTTGTTTCCTCTTTGTAACTTGTTAAACCAAGCCCTTATTTTATAGCATCCGCCCTGTCCTCCCCCCATTTGTATTACATCTTTTTACAGTAACTTCGCCGCCGGTCTTGATTGTAGAAAAATCTCTTAAGTGAAAATTAACACACTTCTCGTCATCCAATCGAGTTGCAATTTAGCTCATCTACTTTATGTCAATGAAAATGCAGCTTAGATGCATTTGCGATCACACATACACGCGCAAACAAAAAAAATGCAAGTATTTCTCATAGGTTCGGGCAAGTACTCACTTTTTGGAACTATTCTCAAATTATTTAAATCATAGACACTAGAATTTATCTCTTAATTTAAAATTGCTACTAAACAAAAGCTGGTTCTTATTTTATAAAAAAATATTTAATGATAATTGTTATTTTATAAAATATTAATAATGGAAAACTACGTTTTTATGATTAGATTCTTATACTTACCTTATCGCTGATAAAGACTTATCACGTAGGTTTTATATTTATTCTAATATATTTATACGTTATTTATAAAACTTTCTCATAGTGAACTCCTAAAAATTCTTGATTAAAATAAAGGAGAAAACAAAAATCCAAGCTCCGCGACCGGAATTCGTGTCAATGAATCCAATTACTACACGTGAGAAAAGAAAATTACAAATATATTAATCTTAATCACATTGGCTTACAATAATATTAAATATTATTTTTGTTATAAAATATGCATTAACTTTAAATTGAAATAAAACACTTAAATATCCAATGTGGTATCGGCCGTATGGCTTTATGCCATAGTATTTACACATGATTACGATACCACGATTTTCGAAATAAATTTGCTCAATTTGTATGCATTATTCTCGCTAAAATCTAAAAGCTAAATCTCGCTAACTATTGCTGGAAAAAGTGTTGCTGATACCTAAAATAAACCTCCAAAAAACACTATATATTAAATGTACCTATATACTATTGGCTTAAAATTCACTTTCCGGTAAAGCCAAAACCATGATTTTATTTCATTTGGAATCTTTAAACCTCTCAAAAATATCCTTTATTAACATTTCAGTTGATTTGATTTATTGATTTTTACACTCAAGGAAAATTGAAAGAGTACAACACAAATTTTTGAGATTTATAAATTTTTAAATGCGTATTCCAATAGAAAGAAAGAATAAAAATAGAAAGAAAGAAAGAAAAAAGAAATGATAATTTCATGAATGTACTTTATTTGAAGATATAATCATACAGAAGAGATGTCAGCGACATAGTGTTCCTATTTAAAATTATTAAAAGTATGTTGGAATGCCCTGAACTGATTCAAATGGTCTTGTATAATATACCGAGACAAACGAGATATCATGAAGTGTTTTCTTTGTAGGGACCCAGGGGAATAAGTTTGCATTAAATTCATCGTTAACACGCATGGAATCAAATTTTCGGAATTCTTAGACATTTTTCATTGTAGGAGCGTACCCGAATTGAAGAATTACTTAGACTTAGAATACACCAATAGAATTTATTACAGTTCAATGGACTAAATTTTTAATTATGTTTTATTCCCATGAATTATATATATTTATTTATTTTAAACTGTCCTAATTATTGTTCATTTCCCTTTTAAATATGTTTTGATTTTATCTTTTATATATATTTTTTTGGGTTATTTTATCTTTATCCTCGACCAACACATCACCTGCCGAAATAAATACATATATTCGATATTAGGTCGCAACTATCTTGTACTTAACGTTTTTTTTTCATTTCAACCAGTTAACATTATTGAATATCATGAAACGTAAGGAAAACTCAAATCTGATTTGAAATATCGGGTCCTCCAGATACGCCATGAAATTCCAATTGGTCTAAAATGTCAATAAATTCCTTCTTTCGGCTGGATATTTATTCTTGTCAGACGATAAAGTTCTTATCGCGTCTTCACAATCGGATGAATGGGAGATTTTTTCGATCTCTGCTTTGAAGCTTCAATAAGTTTATGTCGATTTTTTGTGTAAATAAAGAGATTAAACGATCAGTTTCGCACTCTCACTTTAAGTTTAATCTGTTCTACTTGCGAACTCAAAGGTGAATAAATTTGAATGGATGATTTTCAATAAACGGCGTATGAAAATTTGAATCGCCTTGTTTTGTTGGAGTTTTTATTTTTTCCGGTTTCCAAGGGGAATGGAAGCATCCATCTTTCGTGTACTAAAACTCGTATCCACAATCTCATTAACGAACATATAAGCCTTTTTAATATATATTTAAGTATTATACTTTATACGTACTTTATACATACTACAGATATGGTAATTAATCTCTTGTATCAAATCAATAACTTGTCAAATGTATAAAAAATTCAGTGGGTTTATTGGTTTTGGTATGGTTTGTACTGGTGATGAACACAAATCTTACAGTAACGATTTAGCTCATCATTAATTTGAACCATACCATTTTTGATACCGTTTTATAAAAAAATCCTTTCTGTGAACTATTACTTAACACACTTATTTTACAATGTGAAAGTTTTTTTCCGACGTTTGGTGTTAGAAATTTAACCATTTACGCCTAAATGCATTCATAAATTATATACTGTAAGGTGTATCTTAATTTCGAATCGATTAATAAATTAAAGAGCTATTATAGTTGTTAGACATATTTAACTGTAAATAGTTGCGGATATTACGGAACATACGGTTCGTATAAAATATTCGCAACTATTTACGATTAATAAATATCTTATCGATCAATTAATCTATATATAGCGATCCTTGATGTGTTTGTGTAAGTATCTATTCACACCACATAACTTGCCCGTCGAAGAATTCAACTTAGAAGTTTATTAAAATGATTTTTTCTCAGCAGAAGCTGTTCGACTCCAGATTAAATGTAAAGCTTTGATTGTATATACAATATATTGTATATAAATACTTGTATAGACCAATATTTTGTGTGCAGCGTTTTTTTCTCAAATAGTGGATTCTTTAAAAACATAATGGATATAATAAGGTACGCTATAGATCAACGCAGATCGGATATTTGTGTAAAATATTTTAGTAAATTATGAGTGAAATGTCTAGACGCTACCAGGGCCCCAAAATACATTAAACTACCGATATCATTAATTGAAAGTTTAAATTTGTTTTTTCGTAAGTAGGTGCATTGTTAATTTGAAAAATGGTTTCAATTAATCACGGCTAAGCTGCTGTATACAATGAGTATTGTCTGGATGCCTAGCCATGGAAGGTATCGATATGCGCCTCGGTGAGAATTCTGTATCGTTTTAGCAAATGATCATTTTTTATCAGAAAATGATAATTTATTCCGATGTTGTTACTTAGATACTTTAAAGAGAGTGAAGTCGACCAAAAGAAGAAGAAAGAGTCCTTCGCAGTGCTCACATAATTAATGGTCCAATCTAACTTAAGTTTTAACTACTTCTATCCTTCTTTCCGTTGAACAATCAATTTTTTTTTTCAAAATTCAATTACACGATTTTTTATCTTAACATCCCATATCCGTTGTACTTTAGCTTACTTCTTCGTATTACTACTATACTTCGCATTACTTGAAATTTTTTAATCATTTTTTCACAACTCGTCCATTTGTGAACAAATTTGACAAAAGCCCTACATTGTTTTTAATTATTTCCAAATTCAATTAGAACATTACGAGGTATTCTGACAGGTGAAAAATTGTAATTACCATCACACCCGTATTTACAGAATACAGAGGGTGCTGAAAATATGAACATCCTTTAACATTCGGTATTTCTGACCAATACGCAGGACCCTCAAAAAAAATTGCGGGGACGGCTATTATTCGAGGAGCGCCAAAAAATGTCGTCTAAATTTGACAATATTTGTTATAGTACAACGTCACTGATGATTCGAGTTTTCTTTTGAACTATATTCGTGATAAGTCAAAAAACCATGGTATTCGCGTGATGTGCACAAAAGCAGATCCGGTAGAAGTAGCCTCCACGTTACACAACTTGAGTTTTCTTCACGCTTTCCTGATTTAACATCACTGGACTTTTATTTATGGAGAAATTGAAAGGATATATCGTGTATATTGTAGACGCAGACAACACTGTCCGCTCTTGAGAACAATTGAAATGTCGTAGGCATAAATTTCACCGAATACATTGGTCAACATTGATCTGGTGCTGGTTAATTTGTGCTAAAGGTGTTCCTCGAGAACTTCATCAGGGACGTATCACCTACACTGAACACGCCAAGAAGAAGACCGTCACCTCCATGGACATCGTATATGCCCTCAAGCCATGAAGTTTAGCCAGCCGGCTGATGAGCCGTTCGACCATTGCACCATTATTTAAATAATACAGAATAAATAGTACTTTGCAGCAATCGCTTGGAGCATTTTTCATAAATGTGGATGTTTATTTTTTTCATTTTACGCATTTATTAACATACTTAAATGCGTACAAACTTTTCAGATTACAAAATGTTCCAATAACACGCATCACACAATTTTGAAAAACTATTTCGAAACTTAAGATAATTAATAATTTGTATAAACATGAATTTTAGAGTATGTAGGATTAAAGCGGTGGAGTTGGTAAGGAAAAAACAAATGAAGCAAAGGTTTCTTTTTGAAATGTATGATACTATCGTAAAATTTAACCATTATTTTTTAATTATTTTTATTTATTTATTTATTAACGCCCTACAGGGCTTTTACAAACAACAAGGTAATGTGTACATTTATAGAATTAATACTTTAAATGAAAATTAAATGGTTGTTCAAGAAAAACAATCAAGAAAAAAAACATATAAAAGTAATAATAATTAAAGTGGAAAGCAAATACTTAAAATACATATACGAATATATATAAATAAATATATTTATTAAGTAAAAAGCAAGTAGCTTAAGGAAAGAATAATATAATAAAAAATAAATAATAATAATATAGGGTGAAAATTAATAACACAAGTGATAACATAATGTGAAAAAGAAGTGTATGCCTTGAACGACAAACATGTGTGTTAAAGTTTATCGCAGAAAATAATTTAGAGCAGTCGATATTATTGTACAATATAAAAGTAAATCGGGAGTAATTTGACATTTTTGTAAAGTTGCAAGAATGCTAGCTATAGTATTCTTATACCTGCGATCAAATCTCTTTGAAATTTTATTACTGGTACTCTCCAGCCTGCTCTCTCCTACATATAAATATATATGTACTATACTCTGATTTCCTAATAGTAATTTAATGTATGCATCGATTTATGTATAAATTTTATATTACAACTTTAACGCATATTTTTATTTTTTTAAAACGCGCATAAATTTCTTGGCCCCCTCTGTACACGTGAATATTTCAGTAATTATGTTTTTGCGTGGACGCGTTATGTAAAAAGCAGTCTGTTAGTTACTTAGTTATCTTTGTTATGTATTCACATCTAGAATCATCAGTGTAGATCAGGTTAATGAGTGCCAACGTGTTTTAAATTTTGTACTTAAATATTAGAAAACAGGTAATTTAGAATGGAACGTGTGGCTTTATCATTAATCTTCCGAGGAAATTGAAAAATGTGTTATTCAAATTCATTTGGAAATTTTGCTTATATCTACTATCATCGTCTGACCACTTTTAAATATTTCGGTCATCGTGGCATTATCTGGTATACTCACAGGCCACCAACATATTTATATAGACATAAACAAGTAAATTTTTTGATACATGGTCTGGTTCTACGGCTGGTTCCTATACGTTACACTTGTTAAAGTATTACGAGCTTGTAAAATTGAAAAAAAATACCAAAAAGTCAAACTAAATACTTAAAAGTTTAATTTATTAGTAAATAAGTCGTGTTTTATTACAAAAATATACTTTTACTGGAAGAGACTCATTTTGTAATTTAAAAAAAAAACACGTTTATTTTAAAAAGTACGTTGTTTTTACTAGAGGATTTATTTATGCAAGAATAAATACTTTAACTACGAAATAATTGTATTTCTAATATACGTGAGGGGAGACATACTTTCGCTGGGTCCCAATTTCCTCTCTTAGAGAAGGGGTTTAGTTCATCTCTGTACAGTTTTATACTTTGTGTATATGCTCTTGAAAGCTAAAAATCATTTGTATTTTTTCAACAGTTTTAAAAACCGATTGGTTTTTTTAAGGCTTCCACGTTAAATATGTAACGTAAATAGCTTAGAAAGGCGCTAGGGCGTTTTGTATGCTAAGTGGAGCGGGATTGGGCGAACTACGTCTGGAGGGGTGGTATGATACACATGTCTGAGACACTGTAACGATTGTTTTTTTCGTAAAAAGTGGTATCAATTACGTTAAGGGCTTTTAAGTCCTACAATTAAAAAAATCAAGTTTAGAGATTGAAGGAAAAATTGTGAAAAACCTAGTCGACTACTTATACAGATTTTTATGGGATGAATATTTCACATGTCAGTAAAAAAATATTCTAGAATATTAAATCCCTTAACAAACTTAAGAAGATTCTCGATTCCGATTCACTGTAAAATATCAACTACGCAATCCCTATAATCTTTCCCTGCTTGGTTATGCTGATGCTTAATATCCGGATGTCAATGTAAAGCATTCCATGAACTGGAACGCCTTCAAAATGTACTTATCCGCTAAATCCGCTTCAATGCTCTTCCCGAAAATATTAAGATACTCTGTCACATTTTAAAAAAAATGGTTAAGGGTGTTATGCAGACTGATGGAAGTGATATCCAAATGTCTTTGGTGTCCATTCTGTCATAGTCAGTCAGTCAACCCTACTCTTAACTTTTTACACAACACTATTCGAGAAGACATTGTCACCTGCCACATTTGCACAAATACCCAACTACCGAAAACAGGTCATAATTTATTGCTCATTAAACTTCATTTCTTATCACTATTTAATATACACAAACATTCATTCAATTCTTTTATATATGTATATACCTAAATATACTTTTTAACTGTGATATCATATATATATTTTTTGTTACTATCCATGCATATGATTTTTTATATATATTACTTTAATTTACTTTCTCTATTGCTTTTGTATTATACAATATATACTGTTCTTATTATCCACATTTTATATTTATATACTCAATTAATTAATTAATTAATCTTATAGTTTTATAGTATTTTGTTGTATTTCTTTATTATTTTTTGTTCTCACTATATTGTTCAGCTGCTTATCTTGGCACATGTTTTTCCTAGTGAGATGAGCGGCTCTATCTCCTATGTCATTCAACAAGATGAAAATAAATAAATAAATAAATAATAAATAAATAAAATAAATCTTCTGCCTTAAATAATTGGTTTTCATCTTTCTGCAATCTTCTTTATTGCCTGAAAGTCCGATTACACCAAGACATTAATGTACAAGCTCTACTTTAATACGTCTTTTTCAATTCTCAGTAGCTACAATCCGAATTCAACTTTTTAAATTTTCACACGAAGCAAACACATTGTGGTGCGACATAATATCTTTAAATAAAATAACTTTTTGTTTATTCGTCTCAATAATTTAGAAGCTTTAGAAATAAAAAAATCTTTAAAAACAAATAAAAAACATTTACTAAATAAGCAACTAGATTTATCGCGTAGTCCAATTATAGATATATTCCCCTTCCAATTAACTACACCCACCCACATCCACTTTCTTTCCCTCAACCCCCAGCAAAGTTGACGTTCTGTCTCTTTCTTCCCTTAATGCTTTCTTAATTGTTCGTAATTCTGTTTTTATTTAGTTAATATCTGAACCCTGATGAAGACTCAGTTGTGAGTCGAAACTAGTTGGTTTTAACTCAATAAAGTGGTGTTAAACAAGAAGTTATTTTATTCAACTTTTTATCTAATCAAGGCCTTCGTTTTGTTCAGCTGACAGTACTTCACTGTCGATTCCCGTTCATGATACTTAATTCTTTAGCTCTTCATTCCAAGTGCAGTCTGCTAGGTAGTGGCATCAACTATGCACAGGCCCACAGGCATCACATCATCACAGGCCATAAATCTCATCAAAAGCAGGGTAAAGCAATTTTATTTTTGTCAAAACCTCGTTCCATTTTTTCTTCTACCCATCCATCTCCCACTCGATTCTTTATCATGGATCTAGTTTTGTCACAGTAATATTGTAAACCGAAAATATATTTCAATGGTTGGAAGAAATTGCATGTATGCAAAAAGTGAATAAATAATAAAAGTAATATTCTAGATTATTGTTTTAACTAAATAACCATCACGCCCATCAGGGATAGGAAGAGAGAATAGAACGCCATATTCCTCTATCCTGGCATACTATTTTTGCTTGGATTACATTCATGCATCTTATCATGAATGCTGCGCGGTTGTTGAGGCTTTTAACAGGCCATCCTCCAATTTATAAAAATTGAATTAAATAAAATGAATGAAAAACGTCACAATTTCACCCAACGTGGTCACGAAAAGAGCCTTAAATGTGGTCAGTATTAATATAATTACAGTTATTTTATAATTATAATTATAAGACGATTAAAACATAATACCTTCATAAGAAACACCCTCTTGATTATTAAAAATAGTACACTCACTCTATAACAGTTTAATTTCTCACATATTTTTTAAGGCAAATAATATTTTTCTAAGGTTTTTTAATAAATCAACATATTTTGACATGGTTTGATAAAAAGAATAATAAAGTTTTCAAGGTATATATGTAACATCAATATTCTTACGGTGATTCAAACTTCCAAAGCACTTCCGCTTGGAAGTTGGAATCTGCTTGAGGTTCTTACCCACTAGGTAAAGTTATTAGGTATTATTAAGTATTGCACGTCAACATTTTTCTAGTTAACAAGCTGCTGAATCATTTTGATTGTTATTAATTATTTATTAATTTATCTTAAAAAAATACTGATTGTATTATTTGTATGTATCTACTTATATCATATGATTAATTATACCAAAACGGAAAAACACAAGCTATTTATATGGGAAACATCGATGGAAATCTTTAAAGGGTGGCCCAGGCTAATGACCTTATGGAATTTATTCCACTTTAAAAATAAAGAGGTATCATAATCTGCTGCGAAATCTATATATATACTATGTTATGAAAATGACCATAGATATTTTCAGCATAGCTCCTTCAAATAATTGAAAAAAAATACTGATTTAGTATGAAAACAAATATACAACTTTAAAAAAATAGATCATGTGTGAATGTTCTAACAGTGGAATTGGTGAACGTTGCATAGTGTAAAGTGATCAATTAAGCAAGCTCATATACGTCATAAGCCCCGGGCCATCCTATAGAGACTTCCATACAGGTCTCTTAGACTTTTATAATTTATATAAATTAAGTAATATATTGTTTTTTGTGTATTTTGTATATCGTATAAAGTATATCGTTAAAAATAAAATAAAATGAATATTATACTGCAAATGCATATATCAACTAACGTATGCACTATTTAAAGAAAAATAACTGAATACATTATTATTATTATTATGAACAAGGTAATTTGAAGCAGTGTTTTCGCAATCTTTATCAAAGTTACAAGCTTTGCAAGAAAATGCCCCATTTTCCACAATTAATTAAATGTCGTTTCTTGGCTTTCACCGCGACTCGGGAAATAATGCTCTCAAAGCATTTTGCGTGTCTGGGATGTATTTTTATTGAAAATAAATTACGCGTCGCCTAGGATTTTTTTAGCGTTGGGCGGGCAAAGGGGTTCCGCCATTTTATTATTGAGAGTGTCTGGCAGCCGTGACGTCATTAATTAAGCAATTAGTATAATTTGACGATAACGTCGTTAATTATTTATTCTTGTTCCGTGAAAATTTGAATATCTTCATAATTAATGAAACGCCCTCCGCGCGTTGAAAATTCAAGCGTTGTATTACATTAATAGAATTTCATTAATGTTTTCAGTGATAAATTTATTTGAAATTTCTGTGGTGAAACTCGGAGTATTTTACAACCCTCACTTTATTTTTTTACCCGATGTGATTTTCAAACCAAGTTTTACCTGAACGGTAAATGAAATAAATTTTATTTTTTCAATATCCAATTTTTGCGTCCTTAGTAACAGAAAAATAACTCTGCGGTTACATTATTTATTTTAATAAACAGACAACACTTTATACAAACCATTATTTATTTAATTATCAATATGTTTCGTCAATGATTTCTTCATCAGAATACAAAGTATACAAATACACAAATAAATATATGGAAGTTGAATAAAATAAGAACTAATGTAAAATCATGTGCGAAGAGGCGCTATATAATTTGCGATTTCTGCCACTTTAAATAATATAAAGCATAAATTTTATTTGTATTCAAATCCGCAATAATTTTAATTTTAAAAATTATTTTTAAAAATTATTAAAAAACTACTAAAATGTAAATTTGTTTTCTTGTTATGTCTCTGAACTATTGAGGAATGTCGTTTGTTCTTAAAACCGTTTTAATTAAATTGTAATTTTAGTACGCAAAAAATTAATTCGTAATAAAATCTCGGATGATATTTTTCAAAGTAATGTTATGTTAAACTTTACAACTATTACAACGCCTGATACTTCAACATAGACCCACTCGCAGGTCGTCAGATGTCATCCTTTTTTTATTATTGCAACGACTCTTAAGATATTTCATCATGGACCTACTCGTAATTCATCAAATCTAATCCTATTTTTTTTACTATTACAACGACAATCAAGATACACCAACGTAGACCTACTTGTAGGTCGTCAGATTTTATCCTTATTTTTTACTTTTACAATAATCATCCAGATACTTCAATATGGTTCTCATTCATTCTCATCTCAACATTCAACTCGTAGGTCATCAGGTCTGATTCTAAATTTGAAAAAATCAACTTCACGAAATATTTCATTGAATCAACGGATCAGTATTTTCACTTGAGTTTCCTAAAATTATGTCTGATTCCATTTATTTATAATTGCTTATATCTGCATTTATCTTTTGTGCAGTTGTCATAGAATCAAATAAATGCTAATCAAATAAATAAACGCAATTATGGCACTTTTTTGATTCCGACACTTTTTATCTAAATTTTGCTCAATATTCCAAAACAACAAATAATTAAATGTAGTGTTGGTACTTAATTGGTATACACAAAAGAATTTCATAAGAAGATAATATATTATCACTAGTCGTGGTGGTGGAAGACAAATAAAACTTTAAAAACAACTGAAGTTTTTTTTATCACTAAAACACTCAACAGGAACACTATTCTGTAGGTAATTCAAACTGATTTCAAATTGGTCACTCGTCTATGGAACAGGTTATATTATTATTCTAGAATATCTATCTATGGAGCACTGATGCACGTAACTAGGTACTCTGGTACTTTATTTTACTGTTTGATTATATTCGCTTCTGTCAAAAAATCAACTGTCGCGCGGCGATGACGTCGCTTTTTTATTTATATATGTGAAATGTTTTTCTCGAATATTTCAGCGCTTCCGACTAAATTTCAGTTGTTTCTAATCGTTTCCAAACTATTCTAGACCCTTTTGTAGCCATGAAATTACTCTATCATGTGCATTTCTTTTCGATTTAAGATATCCTTACAATATAAAATGATTTAATTAAATTCTTAAGTAAAATCTTAATTAAAACTAGGATAAGTTTAAGAAAGAATTATTCATATGCTGAATTATTATTTATAACATCTGTACCCCGCAAAGTGTTGCTGTGGCTCAGTCCTGTTAAATGAAAAGAAAGAAAAGAAAAAAGACACGTCTTTAGTATGTTTAATTTTACAATGCTTGTGGGTATTCCATTTTCCTGCTTTTCAAAAAAAACATGTTTTTACCTGTCCTTTGATCTGTATAATAGTAGGTATATAAAAACGTAGTAGGTATATAAAAACGTAGTAGGTGTGTAAAAACATGCGCGTATTCGAATGCAGAATTGTGTCAATGTGAATCCGTGAAGAACTTTCGGAGATATAAGATTTTGAACAACGCAATATTTTTTTATATATTGATCGTTCATACCCGGTGTTGCTCGGGTTAAGGATTTAGTTAAAAAATTAGTTTGTGGGGGACAAAAAGATTTCATTGTTTCGCATTCTCTAATAAAAAAATTATCCTTTTAATGTAGGCTGGGATGGATGGGTTGTCCAGGAAGGAATTGTGACCTATGTTCCGCCGTGACCTAAAGAATAAGAATGCAAAATTTGGATCAGACTGGCAAACATTTTTTTTGTACAAAAAATATGTTAGGTGGGGGGAGGGAAAAGTTGTCTTTTTTACCCGCCGGGTCTTGAAGAATGAGTATGCAAAATCTGGGTCAGATCGGTCGTACGGTGTAGATTTGTACACAAAACATAACCGGGGAGGAGGCGGGGTAAAGAGGAGAGGGAAAAGTCACCTTCGTTATCTGCCAGTTCCTAAAGAATAAGTTAGCAATTTTGAGTCCGATCGGTTGAACGGTACAGTTGCATTGGATTCGAAATATATCATGGGGAGGAGAAGGGGTAAAAGTGGTAGGGGGACATGTCGCCGGGTCCTAAAGAATAAGTTTCCAAATTTTGAGTCCGATCGGTCGAATGGTGCAGATTTGCATTGTAAATAAATCAGTGGGAGGGGAAGGGTTAAAGTGATGGGGGGGAAATATCACCTATGTTTTCCGCCGGGTCCTAAAGAATAAGTCTCTTTTTGAGTCCGATCGGTCAAACGGTACAGATTTGTATTGAAAATATATCAGAGGGAGGGGAAGGGGTAGAATGGGAGGGGTAAAATGTCCTTAAGTATGCAAAATTTGAGTCGAATCAGACAAACGGTGTAGATTTGTACAGAGAGACAGAAAGACAGACATTAAGTTAAATAAGTATAGATACGAGTGGCTGCACTTTATCATCGGTTCAAACGTTTTATTTAAGCAAAGATAGCCTAATTTAATAAAAAAATTTGAATTTTAAAAATGTTATATGTAAATATTTATTAATATTGAAAGGGTAGGTATCTGCGCCTATATTCAAATAATTTTTGCGAATTCGAATGCAACGTTGTGTCAAAAAGAACTTTGAGA
This sequence comes from Agrypnia vestita, assembly GCA_016648135.1. NCBI lineage: Eukaryota > Metazoa > Arthropoda > Insecta > Trichoptera > Phryganeidae > Agrypnia > Agrypnia vestita. The sequence goes on from JADDOH010005407.1 coordinate 63,081, forward strand.
GATTTATGATTTTGGACAATCGAAAATATACATTTTTATTTATATAAATAAATAGTAGTAGGTATATAAAAACAAATTAGGTACACAAAAAAATCCTCGTATTCGAATGCAACGTTGTGCCAAAATTTCAACGGAATCGGTGAAATTTTTCAGAGATTATCGATTATGTACAAACGAACACTTACATTTTTATTTATATAGATAGATGGTTTAAATATGATTTGATTATTTCTAAGAAATTGGTTTTTATTCAATTGTATCTCTAATCGTTCAAATAAAAATTAGGTTAAAATGAATACCGGAATATCATACGGATGTGTCGAATGGGAACTAGGAAGCCGTAGTTAACAATCACGGGGTTAATTTAAGGCAAATAAAAAAGTTAAACGAACGTTGGCAATCACTTTTCCATTAGTGGAAGCCTTAGACATGCAAAGTTCAACGGAATACTTAAATCCACGCTTCAATTGCTCCAGGGAAGCAGAATCGTAGAAACGAGCGCCAAAATGATGGTTTTAAAGATTGTGAGACCAGAACGATATTAAAGAAACCAGAATTACCCGCTTTAATCCTGCGATCCTGATCTTATCTATGATGGATTAAAATATGTTAACACAATCAACAAAGAAAAAATGACATTCTTTACTTTACAATACGCTCAGCGTGCGAAACTTCCGTTAAAATAAAAATTTAACCTCAATTAATAGCCATTCCAAATTTTACAACTACATATGAAAAAATGACAAAAATTGTTATTTTTTATAAAATTGTTGTAAATAGTGAAATATAAGGGTACATAATTGTAAAATAAAAAAAAGGAATAGAATAAGATTACCATATGTGAATGAGAAAATATAGAAAATTGGTACAGAGGTTCAAAAATGTATGACAAGATGCCGAAAAATAAGAAGATCATAAATATGATTTTATTTTATTTTATTTGGGAAACATACAGTACAATTTTAATTTTTTTTATATAATGTCAAAAAAATATTTGTGAATATGACCAGTAAAGTTTCCTCGAAGCTGGTAATAAAAAATAAAAAAACTAAATAAAAAACAATGATAAAGAATATGTGATAAATAATAAATATTTCAAAGATTTAAATTATGATAATGCATAAAATGGGAGGGGTGGGGAGAGGGAAGGAATTGGATTCAATTAAAGAAGTATCAAATCAATAGTCATAAATGAGATTACGGAGTTTCATTTTAAATAAACGCAAATTGTCAGTAAAAATGTCTAGATTATTTGTAGAATTTAACATATTGTATTGATGAATGAATTTAAAAATAAATGCTACAATTATTTAAAAAAAAGTTTGATAGTTTATTATAGAATGAAAAACGTATATCATAGAGTGTATTGATTTTAGGATAATGTTTGTATTGTAGATAATGGATAGTTTTAGCCAATAATTTAATGTAGAATGAAGTAAAAAATAATCGATTATTTTTTGACTGCATAGTGTAAAATATATTAGTCAATATGCAAGTGTAAGTGTGCAATTAATTTTTTAAGGTAAAATTATTTTTTCTGAGGATGCGACATGTAAAAAACGGTGATTTTTGACGGGTTACAGCTAGTTTATTATTTTTATAAACAGTAAGCTTTCACATTTTCCCATTGTTTTTAAGTGTCTTACAAAGTATGCGATAAATTATTTAATGTTACTATCAACCTCTAGACATAATTGAATTATACAATTTATATATAATGGAAAAGGTTACCAACGGATAATTGTCTCGGTTGTAATGGATAATTTTCCGTGATAGGGTAAGGCGGGCTTATTTAAATGTCACGTCAGTGCACCAGATGGACGCAGCACGCACGCGATACGGTGGATGCAATTTGTCGATAAATTATCAGTTCGATCCTGCACGCAGGGGCACTAGGTACCCACCACAGTACTTCTTCCTACCTTAAAGGGATTTATTTATAAAAAATACAACACCCGCCTGCTGTTGTTTATTTTCCTATATCAGAATTCTAACGGAAAAATACCAGGCCGATGTGGTGCAATAGGAGCATACCTGCCCGGAAAGCTAGGTGATCTGGGTTCGAATCCCGGTAGCACCGAAAATATTTTTTGGCTTTCTAATTGATTCATGAATTTGGTTTTAAAAATACTAGTTCTGTTAGAAACGTCAACTATCCGATTTGAGGGTCACGAATGCAGATATTTGTTGCAGATAAAATAAAATCAGAATATTTAAATTAAGATTCTATTTGATCGAGTAACCCATTGACAAATAATCTTACAAAAATATCAGGACAATGGTACTATTTTTCCGCGTCTTTCATCTTTCCCCGCTTTCTTGCGTAACATAGTATCAAAAATAATAATTTCGTTGTCTGTCCGTCTGTTTGTCAGTCCGTCTGTTCGTCCGCCTGTCTGTCTGTCCCCGTAACTTCGCGTAACGTCCGTAATTTCTTTCGAATACACGGCTAAAAAAAAACTAATTGAAACGGCCGGAGATGGGCTTGAACCCCGGGCCAGCAAACCTGAGGGCCTGCATTACCCGTCACAAATACTATACATACAGTATTAGCAAAGACGCGAACTATTTCGTGTTCCGCCCATTCCAGGGTTCAGAATAGTACTTTTAACTGCTGGCAGACGAAACATAAAAAAATCTTCAAATATTTTAATAAAAGTCGTTACTACTATTTAATGGATATCGGCTATAAATAAGTAAATACTTATTCTTATTCTTCTTATAAGTACCGTCATTCTTAATGGGTTTCAGTTAGTTTTTTATTGTATACATAGTTTGATATGATATTTTACATTACCTACAAACATTTTCATTTCACCGCGACTTACTCCGTGTTTTTTCTTGACACAGAAATTTTCTATATCTTTGTGACTAGTTATTTTTATTGATTTAAGTGCCTTGGTCCTTGAGAAATGTTGTGGACGCAATATATAGGAACATATATGATAGAATTTATTTCAAATTTTTCTCAGTATCTAATAGAATTTTGATTTTTAGGTTGTGTTCTAAAAATAAAATACAGTCGTACAGAAGTGAACCGAGGATTTCTTAGTCGTATTTTACAACTCTGAGGAAAATATGTAAATATATATGTAAATCGATATAAAATCTCCCAGACATCCCAATAACCTTCTGCCGGTATTAAATGAAAACATTGTTATTATTTTGAGAGATTTTGCAACAATGGCACCTTCCCCTCACAAAATTATTTTTAACTAAATCTTTTACCCGAACAACGACAACTAGATCCGCTAGTTGAATTATATATTTTTTTGTTTCAAAAAATATAAAATTTATTAATTATTTTGGTACCTGAATTGACTTGAAAATTTTATGAAACAAATCTCCACCTTAACGTTGTCTATATAAATATTTTTTGCGTAGTAGAAAGTCGATATATTCTTTACAAAATCTAAAAAACACACTTGTTTTTTTTAATCGACCATGACAAAAACTTTTAAAATAATTTTGCACTTTATTTATAAACTTACTCAATTTATTTATACATTTGAGTTAAATATATAATTCCTTTTTTATGTGAATATTTTTTGTTGTTTAATAAGCTTAATTCTTACACTTAAAAACATTTGCAATATAATCAACATTATTATGTTTATCTATAATATTAGGTCCTTACATATGAAATTGGTGTTTTGCCGTACTGGCAAATTTGATCTCAAATATCTTCTCTTTGGTTAGGAATTCCAAATCCAAATTTATACAGCTATTTACTCATGTATTTGTGTTTTGAAAATTATAATTCATTTGTTTTTTCCTCAATTGTTTTTTTCTTTGCGTCACTCAGTTTACAAAATGAAAAACTTGAAATATCGCGTTATTTACGAGTACGAGTTCCACCGTGGCACCAGTACTGCAGAAACGGCTCGAAGGATTAATGATGTGTATGGCGACGGTGCCGCAAAAGAAAACACAGTGCGTTTTTGGTTCCAACGTTTTCGTTCTGGAAATTTCGACCTGCAGAACAAGCCCCGTGGACGGCCGGAGACCAAAGTTGATAATGAAGAATTGAAGGCTATTGTGGAAGCGGATCCATCGCAAACCACATCCGAGTTAGCTGCAGACTGCGGTGTTAGTGATAAAACTGTTTTAATCCACTTGAAGCAAATTGGTAAGGTGAAAAAGCTTGAAAGGTGGGTACCTCACGAATTGAGTGAAGCAAATCAACAAACGCGCGTTGACTGCTGCGTTGCATTACTCAACCGGCACAATAATGAAGGGATTTTAAATCTTAAATCTGGCCAGACGATTACGGCAGATGTCTATTGTCAGCAACTGCAAACCATGATGGAAAAGAAAGCTGCTAAACAACCGAGGCTGGTTAATCGCTCTAGGCCACTGATGCTTCATGATAACGCTAGACCACACACTGCTCAACAGACGGCTACCAAATTAGTGGAGCTTCAATTGGAATGTCTAAGACATCCACCGTACTCTCCGGACCTTGCCCCAACAGATTATCATTTTTTTCGAAATTTGGATAACTTCTTGCAAAGGAAAAAATTCAACTCCGATGGGGCAGTACAAACCGCCTTCAAAGATTTTATTGATTCCCGTCCGAATGGTTTTTTTAGTAAAGGGATCGATGAACTACCTATGAGATGGCAAAAGTGCATAGATAGCAATGGTACATATTTTGATTAAATAAAACTATTATAATAAAAAAAAATCGGCTTTATGTTCCTCCCATACTAAACGCCAATTTCATATGTAAGGACCTAATATTAATTACTCCAACCAATGTCGTACGTTTCTGCATTTGGATGATGATTTCTATTTGTATACAATAATTTTGCCGCGTTGTTTATCGGGTCCGGTGGCGGAATGAATAACACGTCTGACTGCGGATCAGAATGCCAGGTTCGAATCCTGGCAGGATCGAATTTTTTTTTTTACGGTCGAGAATATTTTTTTTGTTGAAATTTTAATTACATTTTTGGTTTTAAACATTCAAATTTCTTTATATAAACATTAAACAAAGATTATTTTTTTATAATGTTTTATAAAAGTAATCAACACTGCGAGAAGAGAAGAAAGAAGGTACCTACCTCTCGAACTGTGGTTTTTTCCGCTCTGTTTTTTTTTTTTTTCTTTTAATCGGTTAGAAATACCGAATAAATACTTTGTCTTAATTATATCTAAACTACCCGTAATTAAAAGTGGAAATTTGCCAGAAACAATTGGCCGCGAAGCGGCTGACGTAGGCATAGGTAAATAAGCGAAGCGGCCCCAATAGCCGCCCGCAGGGCCTAGTAGTAAGCAATCGGAGAAGCCGATTGATCAACTCTTTAAAAATTATGTATATTTACAAAAATAATTTACAGTATGCAATTAACGTTGTTCACCTAACACGTATTATTTAAGATATCGTCGTTGTTAACGAAAATATTGTTTGTTTATTTTAAGTCACATACTAAATGTTCAAATTTGTAATAATTCATATTTTAACATTACGTGGAAACGTGGAAAACAACTGCAAACATTATTCCTTTTATATATTTTTTATTTTATTTTTTTATCTTTTAAATTATTATACATTATTAAAATATCCGTATTGATCACGAACCAAAAATATGGATTTTTCGCTATATCAAGACAAAATCTCAGGACTGAAATCATTTTGTTCATCATGATTAAAAAATTTCGCAATGATTTTAACAAAAAAGTAGAATTATATCATAGATATTTATTTATCAAACATTTTTTTTTCATTTAAAAATAACATCAGGTTCTTAGAAGGTTCAGCAAGATAATCGAGAAAAAAATGCAAAGAATTTTTAAGGATTTTTTGACGCAACTTCTTTGTGTGTTGCGTAAAAAATGTAGTTTTTCCGAAGCAAGGATAACATTTTGAAATAATCATGAGATTTTTGATCTCATAAACAGCCTTTTTTATTAATATTTCATGATGCGTTTTCAAGGATATTCGTGGCATTGAATTTTATCCGCGAACGCGATACATATTGGAAATGGAAGAAACTATCGAAATGTAATAAAATAGCGTAAAGAAATGCCTTTTTTCCCACCCGCTTTCACCCTCCCTCTGGTGCCGGAAAGATAACCCCCAAACCGGAAAGAGGTTCCTCCCGAACCGGAACAGCCAGGAATTCAGACCGGGAACGCGTGTTCCGAGATAAACCAGTTCGGTTTAAGGAACGGTTACATTTTGAACGTATGAAAAATATTGAACGGACATTACCTATACGTCATATGATGAAGCTGTCAGTTACATGAAACTACGGAATTTATTTTTTTTGAAATTTTTATAAACAGTTTTTGCATGCACACCAAAGACCCAAAGCGAGATTATGTTAGATTCTTAAAAATTGTACATAATTATTTACCTTTTCATTACGCTATTTAATTTATATAATTTGATAATAATAGTTTTTGCATGTACACTAAAATATGTAAATCTAGTTGATTTTAGATTTCTAAAAATTGTTCGTAATTATTTAACTCTCAATTTATGTAATATATTATAGATTAGCGAGATTATGTTAGATTTTTAAAAAATGTACATAATTATTTTCCTTTTCATTACGCTATTTAATTTATATAATTTGTTATAAATAGTTTTTTCATGTACACTAAAAGACCTAAATCTAGATGATTTTAGATTTCTAAAAATTCTTCGTAATTATTTAACTCTAAATTTACGTAATATTTTATAGTTACAACAAAAAAAAACTTTATATGATCTTAGCTCCAAATCTTTTTATATAAATGCGATACAAAATTTGTAAGTATCGTATGTATTTCCATTACGAGCTTAAAAAAAACAAATGGGGAAATTGTGAAAAAAATGATAATAACGTATTTCAGAGGCGACAACAAGGCAAGAAACCGTAGTAATATATATATATATATATATATATGATATTTGGGCTTTTATGTCTGAATATGTAACATGATCTTTACTTTTCTGTCCCAGTGTAACTTGATTCACGGATTGACATTTTTCATATAATTTAAAGAATAATTTATATTCTTAGGAAATTCTTAACGTTGTATGTAGCGACGGAAAAATTCTTGGGTAAAAATTTTCCGGTAGCGAACCTATCTGAATTTCAATGGAAGTCTTTAAGTAACGCCCTCTATATGGAGAAAAAAGTGAAATTTATATTTCCAATATTTTCTCTCTATCTGTTACCAATGCCCCATTCGGATGCTGTGTGGTGAGCTGAATTATTAATGCTGAATATAAAGTGAGAAAGCTTTTAAATTTTTATATACTGATTGATTTGAAGGCAATGTTACATTTGTTCTTTTTATTATTTCATGTAAGTTATTAGATTTTAAAAATTTTCAATCTTCATTGACAAATATGTATTTAGTGTTCGTTGCTCAAAATAAAACTTATTTTTCGTCCAGATATTTTAAAATTATACACGAGTTCATTGAACGTGAATTCCTTACTTATTTAAGACTAAAACTAGGTATTTATTATTTCGAGACAATGACAGAAAATAGGTAATTAATAAAGATTTACATATTTGTATATATTTATTTATTTATTTAATGTTTATGGAAGACCAACAGCACAAAAAAAAAAGCATAGAAAACATTGATACAATATAGATGGCCAATTACAGGTCTCCACATTTAGATAAATGTCAGTAATGATAAATATTTATGATATACTAAGGCATATTACTTATATAGAAAGAAAGAATAAAAAAATTAAACAAACAGAAATATGTCAGTAATGATAAATATTTATGATATACTAAGGCATATTAAATATATAGAAAGAAAGAAAAAAAAAATTTATAAGAGCTATAAAAGAAAAGGCAGCAATATCCTACTGAGTACAGTCTAAAATCGATATAAAATCTCTTATGAATTAAAACCTTTAATTTTGGTGTCTTCTAGCGACTGTTTTACAAAATAATTTGTGCCTACCATACCAAAAAAAGTGGATTGCTCTAAAAATTGATAATAATTGTTGATCAATTAATAAATATAAAATATTTACGTAAATCTACGAGGTCGTTATGGCATAATTGGATAACGCGCCTGCCCCGGATAGAAGATCTGTGGATCAAATACCAGGAGCAAAATATTTTTTCGTGAATTTGATTTTTCTGTATGTCTTTCTAATTGATTAATTAATTTGGAATCAAATCCCCAATAGAAATATAGACTAAAAACGCATTTTGCAGAGAACTAACTTGAGTATACTTACTTTAATTAGGTTTTCATGAGGTATATAGATTAATTTTTCTTCACTTTTACAAGTCAAAAACTACAAAAAATAAATATTAAAAAACATTCGTAGACAGAGCATTCTAAAATATTAACAACTTCTCTATAATATATTTGGTGTATAAAATCAAATACAACAATATGTAAAAAAATAAAAAATAAAGTTTGTAATGCTTTTATCGAGGATTAATAATTTAAAATTTACTGAATTCTAGATTTGATGTAACTATTCTAAATTCTATCTAACTATCTTTTTATTTAAAAAATCATGTTATCTATTATTTTATAGGCTATGTTTCCTATAAAATCTCAAATTGATTATATTATAAATTATTAACCCTCGATTACTGCATTTTTTTTGGTTATTGCTGCCTCTGCTTTTATATCCCACATATAATACATTGACACACTAATTCTAAAATATAAATGAAAACACACAGTGCCGCTATTTACCTTAAATCTAAGGGTCGTTTCATCGGCACTTTTATTTAAAAATAATACCATTTAACGTAAGCCTTAATGGGGCAGGTAGCTAAGTACACATTATAAATAAAATGAATCAACATTTTCTAACAAATCTCCACTTTTTGGATTTCATTTGCAAAATACTGTATTTACACAGGGTATTGTCTCAACGATTGAACAAATAAACACTGTGTGTATAAGTTCTACAGCGTTTTTCGCGTGAACTAACATTTTTGTAAATTCGACGGCGATGTTATATTTGCAAAGTATTCTGATAAAATTCAACAGGAAGCATTTCTGCTATTCTGCTTCATTAATTTTATAACTAATTGGCTAAACATTACAAATTGATCAAATAATTTATATTTTTATCAATTCGTAATGCTTTTAAATATTGATTGTATAAATTGTATGTATCTACTTATATTTTTTATCAATTACACCTACATGTTTCGGCAAAATTTTTCCATCGTCAGTGTGTTTTACAAATGTCAAAATATCTTTTGTTTTTTGTTTTTCTATATTATTTGAAAAATTATTTTTAAATATTATTGCTGAAATCTTAATTACTCTTAATTATTGAATTAAAATTAAAATTGGTCTAGTAGTAAAATTTAATTGATTATTAATAATATTTTGTTCACTATTACATGCTTTAATCATTTCTTATGATTCAAAATTATTCGATTTCAGACAAAAAATTATTTGTGTAAAATAAAATAATGTGTCCTAAATTTTTATCAAAACCGTGATCATTTTCTAATAAATGTTTTGAAAATTCAGAAAAACCTTGATTATTCAGACTTCTTAAACGCTCTTTTACTATTACATTGAAATTACGATCGGTTTATCCTATGTAAAACGCTGTACAATCTTTACTATTTCTGTTTTCTGTTTATAAACACCTGGATTGTTAAATATATTCTCTTTTTCTTTTGAATTTATGAGGAGTTTCCCTATATTATTATTTGTATTAAATGCAAGACTAATATTTTTCGGTAGATGTTTTGAAATTTAATTCGAAAATATATTAATATATAAAATCTTCGCCAATAATCGTTATTATTATTTATATATATATATATATATCTGTGAATTGTATAAAAATTTGTTAGTTTTATTTTTCTTTAATTTATTTTTTAAAATTTTATCAACTAATTCTGTATTGTATCCATTATTAAATGCGATTTGTTTTATTGTGTTTAATTCAATTTAAAAATAAAAGATAGGCAGAGGTACATTGACAAGACGGTGTATCATTGACTGAAAACCCGAGTGTTTATGTGACAGAGGGTGATAAGATGTACTATGTATAATAGCGTCTGTAAAGATTGGTTCCTATTAATTTTAAATTCGATTTTATTATTATTTTTAAAAAGCGTTTGATCTAAAAATTCAAGTGTCGAATCATTTTCTATTTCTAAAGAAAACTTTATGTTTTTATTAAATGAATTGATTACTTATAAAAATGATATTAGTTGTCGTTTGATCCTGTCCAGATACATAATATATCGTCAACATACCTTCTCCACAACAAAATATTTTTTAACAAAGGTGAATCACAATTAAAAATAAATTTCTCTAAATTATCTACAAAAATGTCTGCAATTAATGGACTCGTGGGTGCTCCCATAGGAAGTCCCTCTGTTTTGAACGTTGTTAAATTGAAAATAATTTTGCTTCATACAGAGATTCAATAAGCAACTTAGACGTTTAATCAAAATATTAGGTAAGTTTGATGAAATGAATTAATCAGAAATGATAATTATTCTTTAATTGATAGGTACATTCGTAAATAAATTGACAATATCAAATAAAACAAATAAAGCGTATGTATTTTTTTAATAAGTATGTTGATGTTAAATAATATTTAGGCAAATAATTTCTTATTTATATTTATTGTGTAATCAAGAATAGACTTCATATATATTGTAAAAAAAATAATATAACACGATTGGTTATATTCCAGAATTCGTTCGGCGACGTACGAAATTTCAAAATGGCGGAATCTCGCAATCAAAAAGCGGTATACAAAAAGGGGGCTAAAACACATAAGCCCATTCCACTTAGGGACCGACAGCTCTTGCATTTTAAAGTGTTATGGCCTCATCCGTTTCCGCCAGACTGTTATTTGTTTTACAACTTGCGGACTGAGAATTTAAACCATAGACCAAATCCGGGGACGGCTCTCGAAAAAATGCGGGAAAAAACAGTTTAAACACCGCTGTCTTTCAATTCAGCGCTTCTCTTTCGTTAGTATGGAAATTTTCTGTTTGATCGTTGAATCGATTTTGGGTTTGTATCCAGAGTGCATCTGGAATAGAACCACCACACCATGATCAATTTATGTAGACAAAACACCGCCTTATGTAGACAAAATTATTTTTGTAGGTATTTTTAAGTTTTTTTGAACAATTGAAGTACCCATACCTTACTTGATAAAAAAATTCACCGAGGACACCTACGCCTCAATATGCCATGGAATCTTCTTAAAAATTCGATTAAAACTATCTTCTTGTAATTTCTCTCCCATTGTTTACAAAAATACAATTACCTATATTCCAGTAGAGAAAGTTATGCGAACTATTTGAAATATATGAAGTAAAGGAAAAGTACTGGGTTATTTTAAGAATTTATTAATTTTTTTATTAAATCTAAAATATTGCTGATGCGTTTATGTATTTTTAAGTGATATACACTAAAAAAATCAATGTGATTTAAAAGAAAAAAAAGTGAAGTGTATTTTTAATGATTATTTCTATGATTAAAAATTATGATAATTTATGTAGGAAACACATGTCGGTAGCGTTTCGCGCTGACTTTAGCAAGACGGATTGATCTAAGCATCTGACTAGAAAGAGCGGCCAGTTTTCAATATTGCAATACATGACAATAAACATACAAAAATTTGGGTTTTATAACATGATTTGTTTTTTATCATCATCATCTTCATCACCTTGTCCTAATTGGGTCGGGGGCTCAAACACTCATCAAGGTGCTTCCATATTCCCCTGTCTTGCGCCGCTTCCACATGAGTCAACCAGTCAGATACACTCTGTCTTCATTCACATTTTTTGTTGCTTCTCCCTGCTTAGTCTGGGGCGACCCACCAGCGGTCTTCTTTCGGAGTTGCCAAGAGGATTCTTCTTAGTATTTGTTCTTCCGGCATTCTTAACACATGTCCAAGTCACCTCGTTTGTTATTTTTCTATGTGTAGGAATAGAGGCTCTATGCCGAGTGTGCCTTATGTCAGCGCTTCTCTATCAGTGTGACTCCCGCTACCCCTCTTAGAATACTAATCTCGGCAGCCTGGACCCTTGCTCTCACTCTCTCGGCCTGTACACAGATTTGAATACAGTCAGGTTTGTCTTGACACTAAACTCTATTTTTTTTGTGCAAAACACCGCACTATATAGAGAACATAGATCGTCGGCTGCAACCCCGATTCTTCTCTATTTCAAATTTCTGCTTCCCGTCGATAGAAAATTCCACCCTAAGGTATTTGAATTTTTGAATTTGTTGACTTGCTTCAGATGGGTCCCATGTATGCTGGTCGAGCACTGCCATTGGTCTCATGTTTTTTTTTATAATTTTTATTATTGATATTCCCATTTCTTTTCTCCAAAGAATTTACCTTGTTTAAAAATAAATGTCTTATAAAAATTGATACTAAGATTTCACATACTGCTGCTAATGGCGCAATTTGATTAACAAATATTTATATTATGTAGAATTTTGTATGTCACACAATATCCTGAAAATTTCAAGACGAGCAGTTTCTTCCATACAAATACACAAAACTTCTGCCTTAATTGTATAAATGTTATATTTTATAATATTCTTAAAATTTCACGACGAACATTAGTTTTTTCCGTGCTCGATGTTCACTGATTTTCTTCAAGCAATTCGAGGAAAAAATATACAAAACTTCTGACTTAATTGTGTAAATATTGTATTTCGTAACATCCTTGAAATTTCGTGACAAACATAAGTTTTTTCTGTTGAGTCTCGATTTGTTAGATTTTCTTCCATTATATCATTCTCGCTTACGATTTATAATACGTTATCGTTTGTAAGCGCCCTCATTATTTTAAGGGACACAAAAAGGTCAATTATTATTCCTCGGTGTCTCTTAAATAAAAAAAATTCGAAAGCAAATATCTACGCGCTGTATTAAATTCAAAGTCGGGATAAAGTAACTCCGCTTTGATAAAATCTCGAGGTATAAATAAACGTAAATGGGAATATGAAAAGTATAAAATTCACGCCGTCGCGAAGGACTCTTCTAGAGCACGTCGTCAGGAAGAAGAGGTTATGCCAAGAAATACTACAGTAAGATCAAGAGAGAAGTCTTTGTGTATTTTCTGTACAGACAGTGTCATATTTCGTCCATCGGTTATACAAAATCCATTAGGGGAAGAGATAAAAGGATACTCGCAGACAACGGGTTATTTGATATATTGCTTGGTTCACTTCGGGAAATATACGCTTAGGTATTTTTCTTATGTAACACAGATATGTATCATCCAATTTAACCACCCGCTCTGGAAGAAGCGTAGCTTATTGCGTTATTCTGTATCACTTGCGTAAATTACTTCTACCGTAATTATGCAGCCTAGGAGTTGGTTAGTCTTTGCAAAAATTAATGCAAAAATCTACTTTTTCTAAAAATATTTTTTTCACACCTTATTGAAATTATCAGTATAGGTACAAGTACGAATATTTTTACGCCTATACTGCAACCGATACTAAAATGGCATTTCCATTTTTTTAAAATATATTATAAATATAGGTATATAAGTTAAAGTTTGAAATATAGGTCCTATAAAATAAATATGTTAATGCTTATCCTTTATGAAATTTAAATAATTTCTCCCGTTAAAAAGAGGGTATTCTTAACACGATATTACCTATGTATATAATGTTAAAACCATTAGATAGAAGAAAATAACATAATATGAAGATAGTAGGTGATATTCAGTACATTATTTAATGAAGAAAGCATCGCCATGTGTCAAAATAGAGTAAGTATAAATAAGTTAATAAATAATTGTTGCAAATTTGAATACCATTTTCATTTTTTCTTCGCATTTTCAACATTATGCCAATAAACTAAAATATAATGTAACATGTTACAATGCCTGCACTAATTTGATAATTTTTAATTAGTTAAATTAAAATTTTAAAATTTCAAATTTACAATTTTATGAATATTTTTGTCACCTTATTCACTGAAATGTTGTTACCGGCTAAAGGTTAAAAATGTATTTACGTAAATCGTAGTTGAATTAAACAAAGCATTATGGTATAATAAAACATGACTTTAGTTATTATCGTTGAGGTATGTTTTTATATTTTTTCAGGAAGACTAGATAAAAAAATCTCCACTCCAAGATTGGCACAGTTCAATAATACATTAAATTGATTGTTATTAAGATAATAAAGCCCAGTTGGATTGGGATAAATGGATTGCGAAATAATCCTCTTACTTTTATCCAAACACAGGGCATTATCTCCATTCGCTCGGAATATTCATCAGATATTTATCTTTGTTACTTGAAAAAACACCCATTGTATTCAGAAAAAATGGCGTACACGGAAAATTACTTAATATCGGTAGTGATAGGATTTATAAATGATAAATTGAAACATCCTTCGATGCCTTCTATACATACACACATACAAATTGTCCCATGAGATGGTATTGTCGTATAATTTGGCAGATCTTTTCAAAAAAGCCGCTGAGGCTGGAAACTCTGCCGTTGAATTATATAAGGGTGGTTGACGTTTGAGGCATCTTTCAAAGCCATTTCCAGTTTTGTCGAAGGTTTGTGTAATAAAAGAACCACACAACGCCAACAAGCTTTAGAAAATTTTCAGATAATTATGTTAGAAATACATAAATATTAATTATTTAAAACCAACTTAATAGAAAATAGAAAAATAAAATATTTCAAATATATGTGAATTCAATTAAAATAAAATAATTGGTTACCACCGAGATACGAACTTTGAAATTTGTAAAGATTGTACATATTTTTAAATGACATCTATGATGTAGCCTGCGATTTTTTTTAAATTTCTATAACTCATTTATCAGAACCATTATTTAAAAAATTAACATAATATTTTTTTCAAATTGGTCCCAATTTCACAAAACAGATGCTTATTTTCTTAATAAGTACTAATTTTCTTGTCTGTCTCGGAAAAACGTGCTCTGGGAAACTTGAGAGCTCAGCGGTGATGGATATGACACGGCCGTTTGCTTTTTTTAATATTACAATTAAATAATTAATTGATAGTGCCTTTAAAAATATCATATCCTTGTGAAAATTCTCCCAAGTTCTATCAGATTTTCAGGCTCCATGAGTTTTGTAACCTCTTAAGCGCTATATACTTTGCAATTTATTTTATTAAATTTCTTTACACATTTTCTTCCATGTTTTCGCATACCCTGTTCTCGTGTGTGTACTTCCTTAACGAGGAACATCTCTAGCAATCGCTACAGAATTTTATATTATAATATCGTTTTATTCTTTTCCGAAACGTAAAATATCGATTCACTCCCCGCCGAAGTTTTCCTATTGTCGTGTGTTTCGCTCGAATTTGGAAAACATCCACTAAATTAACATGGAAATACGTACAGATCCACCTCGGTTTTCTGGGAATATAAAAAATTCAGACTGAACAATAATTTCTTATTCAAGTTTCGTTATTTCTTCGCGCTGTTGGTTCGCCTTTAAATCTCAATGTTTACGGACGAAGAGCCGGGCGGGGAGGGCTCTTCCCGGCCGGCGGTTATTAGATTAAGACATCGGAATTAGCGCAAATATATCTTGGTTAGATGTGATTTATTAAAAGTGCTCCTCGTCCCCGGCTCGCGATCCCGCGCCATTATTAGTTTTCGATATATAAACAAAAAGCACAATTTTGGCATTATCTCCGGGAAGACGTCCAGTAAATCTTTCCTTTATCTCTGGATTGTAAAGCCCGCAGATCTATTCTCCCCGCCGACGTCACCAGAGCCGCGCAGATTGTACGTGTAATTGTACAGAAATACGTATATTTTTATACAAAGCCGTATTTAAAGTAAAACCCCACCACGGGAGCCTGAAATTCACGTGAAAATTGGGTGATTTCTTTGAAGGATATTATTCATTCATTAGATAACGATTCATATTTTTTTTAATTGGCAATTATGAGGGTACATATCACTGTATTAGAAAATTTTTGAAAAAAAATTTCCCGAGTCATATCTTTTCCCACGGAGGTCATTCGCCGTGACTGAATATCGCATTTCAAATTAATTGATAAATTAAAAAAAATGTATCGTATGGAAAGAACTACAATTATTTAAAAGCTAAATATCAGACGTGAACCAACGAATTTAAATTAAAAACAATCTTAACCCTCTATCACAAAACTTCGATATTCCACAGGGTAGTGTATTAGGTCCAATAATGTTCCTAATATACATCAATGATCTCTGCAATATTTCCATTGATGGAAATGTTTTATGCCTCGCCGATGACACTGTTCTTCAATTCCGAGCCGATACATTGGCACCAGTATACAAAAAAGCTGAGAAGGTACAAGCACTGCTGAAAATTAGCTCTACATTAATACTTTAACTCTTAATATAAAAAAAAATCATATGTTACTTTTGAACATCTAATATCTGAATTGAAAATAAAAATCAATGAGTGTTCCAAAATATTATACAATGATAATTGTCATTGTATAATATTCTCTCTCACATTGAAAATACTAATCAATTTAAATACTTAGGAATTATTGTTGATGCTTATCTCAAATGGAACCTTCAAATGGAATAAAAAAGACATATAGGTACTTCTAGAGAAATATTAGAAATTTCTTTAGTATAATACTTCTAAAAGTGGTATACTTCGCAATTTGCCGATCGATCATAGAACACAGCATAATTGCGTGGAGAGGATCAACTATGAGTGCACTCAATGCAGATATTGCAACTCAGAAAACTGTTTTAAAACTTATCCTCAAAACATCAATATTATCTAGGACTGACGATACATTAAAAAAAATCTATGTTTTTTATAATTGACGTATAAATGCTAATACTAATCTAAACTACACATACAAATACAAAAATATACATTT
This sequence comes from Agrypnia vestita, assembly GCA_016648135.1. Classification (NCBI taxonomy): domain Eukaryota; kingdom Metazoa; phylum Arthropoda; class Insecta; order Trichoptera; family Phryganeidae; genus Agrypnia; species Agrypnia vestita. Next base: position 79,911 of record JADDOH010005407.1, read on the forward strand.
TATGTATATATAAACCCAAACAAAAATTGCCACATGAATGAATAAACTTTATTTACAAATCACAAGAACGTACACTACATATGGGAAAAAGTTTCAACTACTATGGGCCTAAACTCCTTAACTACATGCAACAACATCTTGAATATAAACTGATAGTAAATTCCAAAAAAATATTTTCAAATATTTAATAAAATCATGGAATACATAAGAATTGTTCTTTTACTCAAAAAATTAATGACCCTAATAATTACTGATTTCTTAACTTCTTTTTTGTATCTTTTTCTCTTTTATATATAACATATACATTTTTTGAATAATTTCTGTATTTTTTAAAACATATTTTTATATTTGCTTCTTTGTATTTTGTATATACTTTTACTTTGTTTTTATATAACTAACGACATTTAGGAGAAATAACTTGAAATTAGATACATGTGAATTAATATCTAATTGTACAACTAATTTGTAAACTATGCCTGTCTCAACACAGACTTTTCTATTGAAACAGGCATAGTACTACCCAAATTGTAAACTATATTTGATTTAGAAATAAAAATATAAATAGAATATTTGTCCGAGACAGTAAACAAGTTCATGTTTTTATTGAGAAATGAAATATCAAAAATGTAGCATATCCGAGTGAAAAAAAAAGTTTTAAAAAAAAATTCAATAAAAACATTTTTAAAATATTGTTACAAGAGATTAAGAAAACCTTGTCACCTTATCGTAAGATATCTATATTTTCACATAATTTTTACACAAATTTCATGCTCTCAGGGTGATGTGACACCCTAAAGAGAAAGAATATTACCGAAGAAGATCTAACCTTACACAAGAATATCTGCTGTATCTGCATATTTCGTTACATTTTCACATACGAGACTTAGTCCATGATGTTACTAAGACGCATCTTCCAATTTTTCTTACATATGTTAACCGATAAAAACTAGGGATGATGATGGGAGCAAGTTAAAGATGAAACCGTATTATTTCTTGATTTCACTTGGTGACTACTTTACCGTGTATTCATTTTTTTTTTAAATAGAGATGCGGACACGGAATACGTGTCACATCAATATTCTTACTATTTTCAAACTAAGCTAAATGCTTGTGCTATGAAAATAGGACTAACTTTCTACTCTGGAGTGAGGTTCCAACCCGCGATTTTTGGATAACGAGACGAGTGTCCTAACCACAAGACCAACAAGCTACTCTACTAAATGTAACGGGAATAGCTTCAAAAAACATTTATTAGGCAGGTTTCGTTGTTGTGATGTCGGTGTTCATCCCTCTCCGTTTGTGAATTTCACAAAGAATCCATGAAGGGAGGTGCAACTGCCTTTTCCGAGAAGCGGGGTTCACTCTCGAACAATGAAGTACATTCCTCATATAATTAACTTCCCCCAACATTCCTTATCACTGCTTTCTATCAGCGTATTATTCGTACGCCGCGGGAGGGTTTCTTTTATTAAATTTTCCCTTCTTCGTTCTCTGCATCTTGTTTTACATTTTCCAAATCACTGTAATTTACAGAATTTTTCATAAGTACCCTTGCTATGTAGATTTTAGAATACTCGATGTTGTCGTTTTGTCGTAGATTTACGATTTTGAATATCTAAAGTGATAATCTAAAATATTAGAGATTTTGAAAATATTCAATGCTCTTAAAATTTATAAGTCAATTTATTTCTGTTTAGTTAATCTAAATATTAGGATCAAATTTAAAGGATCCTCAAACCAGCTAATGATGGATCGTAAGCTCTGTCACTTTCATCTTTTCCTTTCTCTGAGCGGAGAGGTCATATTAAATAATAAACAATATAAATATTCAAATCTCCCTGGTGGGGAACCGAATCCCTGTCTCCCGCATGACAGGTGATAACAAGAATATAAGTAAGAAGTTAAATTAGTAATTAACAAATATATTTAGGTTAGCTTGTAACCTAGTAAATCAGGTTGACTGGTTTGAGGATCATTAAGCCATGGCTACGTTTACTACTTCTTCCATCCTCTTCGACAACCTTATTTTTTAATTAATTGTTGTAAAGGTTGTAAAGATGGTAAAGTATATTCAATTCTGACAAAAAACTCAGCCAATTTGTCACTATGTAGGGACAAGTTAAGTTGGTAGAACTCACTGATCGGAGCGATATTGGTTCCTCCAAATCTTTTTGATTTCAAAATGTGCTACGAACAAATAAATTGCTGGTCTTGAGCTGAGAGAATGAGTCCCAGTTTTTCAGAAACGTAATTAGATAAGAGATCAATTAAAAAAATATTGTTTACATACTAGGGATGTTTCAAATATTTATTTGTATTCATTCATGCAAATATTTGTTTAATTTTGAATTTGTATTCGACGAATTAAATGTAAAACAATACGAATATTAAAAGCAATGCAGAACTGGATAAAGAAAAATATTTGCAATATTACAAAAAATACGTTTTCTTTATTATATAAAAATTATTTGTATTCGATGAATTAGGTGTACCTAACACAATACAAATATCGAAAGCAATGCAGAACTGGATAAAGAAGAATATTTGGAATATTATAAAAAATACGTTTTCTTTATAATATACAAAATATTTATATTCATTTTCTGCTATGTTTATACGTTAAATATATTATTTTCTCTACTTGTACTCTAGTACTAGTTGAAGGCATTTTTCGTATATGTATTAGTAAAAACTACCCAAAATAATTTTGAATGCAGATTAATCGCCTTTTAGAAGTTTCTAATACTTGCAGAAAGTTAAGTATATTTTGCGCCCTTATAATTTAAAGACAAATGGGGTGTTTCAGCAGATTGCATGTCTCCTAATTCCCCCTTTAAATTACTCTACAGTAAGAAAAATCGCGGGGCATTATAGTCTTTGGATTCATTCGGTGTATAATTCTCTTAAATCCACATTAGGTAACGAATATTAACGACCGTTAAAATCGCAGCGTAACGCCGTTACCCATCCCTTGGTTGTCTCATAACGCGCCGTTACGACCACCAGAAGAGGCTCTAAATTCATACATTATAAATATAGCACCAAAGCAATTTTTCGGATATGTGCTATTTTTTCTTTATCGGCGTTTGCCAGGGGCAGTCAACCATTTGATTAGGATCGCTCAACACCACTTTTTTTCTTGAATTTGAGATTATGTATTGACTTTTTTAACATCTGCTTAAAAAAGTTTTATTTTTAAGCAGATGATGATAAAATGTGAAAAGATGTGAAAGGAACTTTTTTTTCAGACAAAGATTACGTTTGGTAATTTAACTAATGAGGGTCATCTTTTCAATCAGACATATAGGTTATTTTGTGAAATAAAAATACCAAACAAGCTTAATTAAATCAGAAACAAAAAAAAATTAACATTAATTTTTTATGTGGCAGTATTATAATTTACCACAAAATTATGATTCTCGATCATCGATCCAATAATAATAATATTTTGAATATATTAAACTAAAGTTATAAGATTATATCAAGTTTAAAACTTGTCCTCATTTTAAACTTTATATATTTATATGAATTTTTCGGTGTATAAAATGTTTTTTATCACCTTTAGTACGATTTTAAATTATTGGAATCACATCTGTCTGTCATTCATACAAAATTAGATGTTTCGTATTCGAGGTGAAAATTTCTCTTTGATCATAAATTTACATGTCTTTCCTTCCTACTTGAGAATGGAAGAGTTTTATGTCTTATAATAAAGGACTTCATAAAAATTTATGTTCTTTTCGTTTTACTACTTATATAGTGATTGTATTGAAATTCTACATGGCAATAGCCCTTAAAATCTTAAATATGCACATAAATATTTGAAAATAATTCGAAAAGTTTGTCCTATTCTACAAAATTCATGATGATATAAATGGAAAGAAAAAATACAAGTTTAATCTTGATTAAGTTTAAGCTATATACAACCGCTCAACAAATGATTTAAATTTGATATTGAAGAAGCACTTCAAGTACTTTTATTTATTTATTTTTAATTGTACCTATATGGCAAATTGGATTTGACTGAATTGATGTAGAACCACATTCTTACTCGAAGTACTAGGTTTCTACCGCAGTTTCATGTGAAAGTATTATAAGAATAAATATACATTCTTATTGGTTTGCGTTATTCTATCAATCATGTCTTGGCCGATACTACGTAATTCTATTTTATTTCTTTCAATCACTCTCCTTTCGCTCTCACATACTCATTCACATTTTCTAAGCATGAATTGCTTACAATAACGTCTCACTGTTATATTATTATGTAAGTCTATTTTATTTCTTTCAGTCACTCTCGGTGATATTTTTTTCGGTAGAACTGTATGAAACAGCTTGATGATAGAAGAAGACGTTAAATTACTCCATATTACTGAATCACCCTAAATTACCGCGATTATCAGATCTAAGCTACCCTTAAATAAGTAGTTTGTTACCCGTCTCCCTCTCGCGCGTTCCCAGTATAGGCAGCAGAGGACGCCGAGTGATTCATCTCGCCCTTTCCCGCGTGGTCAATTTGGGGTAATTTGTTAGAGGGAGTCAAAATGGCGCCGAGGCGATTGCACGTGTCAAAACATCGCTGGCCGCACTCGAAGGCGTACACGATGAATCTGTTTAAGCGATAGTTAGATTCTGGAGGGCTTTTTGATCTTGGAACGAAGAAGCCAGACAAGTGAAGCCTTTGATTCAAATTTTTCCGGCAAAATAAAATGTTATTTATTTACAATTTAATCATTTTTGAGTAGTAATAATTATTATTTCTATGTGTCCAAATGTATGTAAAATCCAAAAAAATATACCATTTTATGTCTCTTTTTTATTTACTTTTTATTCTAATGTTGTTATATTTACGTATACCACTGAATTTTTATACGAAAATACCTTGATTTAATATTTTTGGGCAGCGTGAAGTATGAAATTAATGAGAATATGCCTGTTGTCTTTTTAAAATTGGCCACTCCAATTTGCTCTTCCTCTTTTATACGACAGATGTCAACCATTAAATTACACAATATTCCCTAGATGGCCCTGAATGTTTATCGTAATTTTCGTTATTGAATAATTAAATAAAGATGTTGATCAAATTACTACATTAAGTGGTTGTCAAACTTGATGTGCTCTTGTTTCGATGGAGAGTACAATATTTCCTATTTCAACGATAAGAAAATATCACTAATTGAATGGCTGATAAAAATAAATATTTTTAATTATTCAGGGAGAAACTAACTTATCTGAAGTAGAAACAAATTAGTGATGCGCTCTGATGTCGCAAAATTTAAATTACTACATTTATAGGTCAACATAACTTTTTTCAGCTCACAGCGTAATTTTATCACCAGATACGATGCTTTGAAATATCAAATTAGTTTGTCAAAAAATAAAGCGTTGTTTAATTTTTTCTATTATTTAAAGAGTTATAAAAAAGAAGATCCCTGACTTATTTCTTTCGGCTTTCTTATTTTTTGCAAACATAATTTTTTTCACTAAATTATGAATCACGGGCAATGCTTGTATTTTATGAAATTCATAATTAAGTTATGTTAGACTCAAATGTCTGTAATGATACAACTATAATTGATATTGAAAGATACAACTTTATGATAAGTTTTTGATGTTGGCATGAAATAATTAAAGTTTAAAAGTTCTGAAACGATTTATGTATACATTCATTAAAAATGTTGACAAACTTCCCGACTACATTTTATTTATTTGTGGCGTACCGTCTCCTCGCTTTTCTAACATTTTAAAATTATGTGTCGGTAACTTTCAAACATTTTGCTTCGTGGCGATGGACAGCGATGTAAAATCCTTTTAAAAGACTTACAAATCCCCGGCAAAGCGAATTGAAGTTGTCTGTTTGTCGATTACCGGAGTCCGTTTAAAGTGGAGAAGCCGTTGGATTCTTCTGCCTTTCAACAAACTTCCTTTCTATAGCCTCCACCCCCTGAACAGGGGTGTCAAAACCGGAGAACGCGTGCCAGAACAACACGCGGAACATATGAGCACCCTATTTCACATAACACTCCTAAACAGCTAAAAATAAAATGTATTATTATTAATATTTGAAGACTATAAATAATGGGGTTTGCCGTAGATATTTTTTAAAATAACCATAATTGTTTAATTTCATTTCATTCTAGACTCTTTCACAATGAACTCTCATATAATATTAAGCTGGTTGTACGTTGAATGTAATGTAATATGTAGAGCTTACTAACTATTTTACAATCACACTGTTTCCCGAGGGGGTAGGCAGAGAAGATGGAGTGTCACTCTCTTCTGTCCTGATACAAAATTCTTGCTTCATCCATATTCATATTCGCATGCAAGCTCGACAATTGTTGAAATTCCTAACGTGGCCATTTTTCAGTATCTGGCTGACCTGGCAGGGCCAAGGCCTGGCAAGTCTTTCATGGCTAATGTCCTCTTACTGACACCGTTTGTATATACTTCTTACCATTCTCATTTGCTCAACACCACCTGAGCGATCCTTTTTACCTTCATATAACTCGTAAGGAAGGAATGTGTAAATTTTATTGATTGATTGATTAATTGAAATTCAATTCTTGTGCTTCAGTTGACGTGTTTGATATAGTAGTAGTAGTTTGTTAGTAGTGTGTTTATGGCACTGGACATATTTCAGGCGACCGTAGCACTATTTTCTATTATCAGACTATTTTCATAGCAAAAGCGTTTCGTTTAGTTCGAAAATTGTAAGAATATTTTTGTATAAAAGTAAACGTGTCAATTATAAAAAAAATAAGGCGAAAAACTTATCCATTACTAGTAAAACATGAAACTCTCATTATCAGAAATGTCAAAAATAGAACATCATTATGGAAACGTATCACGTTTGAGATATTTAAGTATTCACGCCTAGAATAATAGAATCATTCAAATATAATCTGAATTATAAATGCAACGTACGGTATAGGTACGTACCAAGTAGGTAGGTACCTATATATTTTTTATTAAAAGTATATTTTTATGTTATTGAAAGTATATGTACCTACGTATCACAACGCTGACTTTTTCTTTTGTATTTTATGTACACTTTTTTGTAACTAATACATAATATGTTATATATCGTTATTTATATATTTATGCATAGACAGTGCGATGTAGTAAATATTTTTTTTTTTCGGTACGTGGTCTCTAAGAGTTTGGATACCCCTGCTTTAAACCCTTTCACTATTCTGGCTAACTTCCGGTGAGTGTAAAAAGCTGGAAGCTATAATTATTTTAATTATAACCCAGGATCTCGATTGTAATTGGATTTATTCGTAAGAAGATTAAAGCCGCTTCTAGACTTCTCTCAAAGTAACGCAGATAGAAAGCCTCTGTCAACTGCAATATTTAAATTCCATGTTGTAATAAGATTTTCACACTTATCTGTTAGGTAAATATGTATCCTTACGGAGAGAGGGGATACGAATCGTTTTGAATTGGCAAAAAATAATGATAATAGACTGAATGTGGTTGAAATCTGTGGAAGATAGAGTGATAAGTGGAAAAAAGATAAACGAATGTTATGTTATCTACGAGTATAGCGTAGTGATTAGATCATTTGACTCAGAAATAATGGATTGGCGTTCCTTAGCCATAATTTTATTTTCATTTTTTAATAAACAGACCGTCAACAGGTCACTAATGACCCTAATATACGGTACTAAAGTGATGTACAAAGTAAGAACATTTTGTGACCTTTTTGAAAATTACATAATTACACAATGCACTTTTACTATAAATTATTAATAAGTAATGAATGAGTAATATATAACAAAAAAGTTTTTATATAATATGTAATACATTACGATACCTAAATAAAAAATAAATAAAGCTTTAACGACGAAATAAACTGTGAATAATATTCAGAAAAAATAAATATTAGAATTCAATAATCACAATTTAGAACTAAGTTCTTGATAATAAAGTTTTTACAAAATACATAAAATAATATTTTTTATGAATAAATAATACGTTAATAGTAAAAATATGCCTAAGTGATTAATAAATTGTTAATAATATTCAGTACAATATAGAGACTATCACAAATTAATAATTACAATTAAAAATGAAATACATTCATAGAACTGATTATAGATTCAATGCTCCTATATCACGGTTCGGTCGTCTTATAAGCTCACGACAGGATCTGGACTTCTTCGGTGTAAGTCTGTCTAGATTCAAATAATCGTTGATTAGATTGTCCAGATGTTGTCTCCATCTTGTTACTACTTTTAATTTGTCCTTGCTTTTGTTTTAAATTCCTATAAACTTTATTCTGATGTATTTTGTGTTGTCCATGTTATGTATTATATTTTATTGGACTGTGTCCTTTAATTTCAAAAAATAAATAGAGATACGAAAATGGAATACGCGTCATATTAATATTTTTACTATTTTCAAAAGTTAAAAAAGGTTGAGATCGTTTAGTTATGTGAAATGAATGCACGGGAAGAGGATGGTAATTAAAATATAAGTGGCTAGTGTTGAAGTATGGCTCTGATAAAAGCTTTAATAACCGAAAGCGAGCATGAAAAGATTTATTCAAGTGGACTAGGTAAAAGTGACAGCACGGAGGAGTGTGGCGTTCTGTCGTCTCTGCCTACACCTATGGGGAATTACATGATGGTAGGTACGTTCATTTAATCAAAAATCAAGTGAAATTTTGAATATATCAGCTTCAAAATTAAAGTTGCTCATTTTTCTCTCTTTACGAGAATGTCTAGTATTTACTAGTATAATATATATTTTGCTAACAATAACATTGATACTGATATTCTTGCAAATACCCCATTATCATTCAAAAGTCACTCTCATGCAAAATCCACTTTCTTAACAATAATCTTAACCCCTAGAATAAAAAATAACAATATCATTTTTTTTTTTTATTATAACTGTTTTATGCATAACAACCGCAAAAATTAATTCTAAATTTGCGATGTTCATGTTTCTCTGTATCAATCATACTAATTTTATTTTATTTGCTTGTTTGCCGCTTACCGTACACGCCTAATCGCTGTGCCTATTTCGTACATGATCGCATTACATTTATACTTAGCATGTTGCTAGAGCAGGCCGTAGACACTTGAAATCGAGATATGGAGTTGCATTTAAAATAAGTAACGTGTGACTTTATTTTGCACCTAGTGTGTTAGTGCCTAAACAAAAAAAATAATTGGAGTGGTCTGCTTTTTCTTTCATCGAATCCGGTACTTTATTTTCGCAATAATTTATTTTCTGGAAAGAGCCCCACATTTCCATTCAAAACTATACCCATCCCTTACATTTTATTGATATTAACATTCCAGTCGTTTCCCCACTTTCCACGTTTCACGACATGTATGCCATGAATTATTGCAGATATGAGTCATTCTTATCAGCAAAAGAGAACGCTGTTTCCATTTCCATACTGATAAATGATATTTTATTTTTTTCGCGTATACTGCGTATAAAATCTCGATATTTCGACAAATCACTCAATTTCGTTCGCCCGTATCACATTTTTTAAAGTAATTTATTTTTATTGAATACGTTTTCGGCCCCAGACACGAGGGTTAACTGTGGATATCCTTGAAAGCCTCCTGCCGCCCGAGACATTCAGCCAATCGTGTTTATTTACCTGTGTCGTTGGCGTTATTTATTGGTCGGTCTCGATGTTAAAGGGGCGCGAAATGTATGCACCTTCTACTGGCGGCTTCACGAAAAATGGTTGACTATTTCTCACTTGGAAATGTTTTCGCTTAGGTAGAGTGCACGTTTACAGTTTAATTTCAGTATTTTACTGAAAGATTAAAAAAATTGGTGCCTGTATTTATACCGAACGCGCGTTAGAAGTTAAACTTCTCTGGCACATCTAAAAAAACTCGCATTTAAGTAAAAAAACTATACAAATATAAAAATATACATATTCAATCACTGCAAAACGTCTTTTTGGTAACATAAAATAAATATTATTTTAAATATCATAAATAACAGATTAATTTTTGAAAATATTAGCCGCGTAATTAAGTTATTCATTTCCCGTATATTATTCTTAACCAATATTTTTATATGAAAGTATGTTCTGAAAACACAGTTACTGGATTTTGTCCCCAGAGCGATGATTAATTAATTATAGAAGTCTCATAAAGACGAAGCTAATTTATATATGAGAAAAGTGAATAGAAGTCTCTCTCTAGCTCTAGAAGGCTCAGAGCTTACAACCTGTATGAGCTGGCTTAATTGTTCACTCTACTACACAATGTAACGTTCACCAATTCCATCGTGAGAACATCCACACATTATCAAAATTTTGAAAGTTCTATAAGTATAAGAGCGAAAATTATAATTCATTAAAACCTTTATAATTTTCATTTCATTAACCGATCATTCGTCAGCATTTGGATGGAGTGTCTTTTTGATTGGAATTCGATTCAAGATGGTTGATAATACGAGTATATTATATTTACATATATTCCCTACTAGATATTATGTGATTTCAAGTACCTATATAATTTTTTGACAATAACGCAACAACCATAACAGTATATAAAATATACACACTTTATTATCTTCGAAGGCCAACTTCAACCAACTTAGGTACCGAAATGTTTTTGAAAATTAAAATTAATAATGTCATTATTATAAAACAAATTAAATAAATCATTTAAAAAGTTAAACTGAAAAATCTATCTACTGACAAAAATTAGGCCTGAAATTTTCCATTTCGGGAATCAATGAATAGTAGTTATCACAGAAACTTTATTCATAAAAAAATAGTTATTAAATGTCAAAATTTTTTATGGTGGAATATGACAATGGAAAGATAAAGAAAAAAATGTTTCCATTACAGAAATATTGTTACCACCGGGATACGAACTCGATATTTTTTTTCTTCACATTTTCATTGTATATTTTTAGATTAATTTTATTTTATAATTTAGAACGAAAAATTTCAGCATTGAATATTAAATAATTAATAGATTTCGTAATCATTCTAAAATTCAATATTATATGTACAAAAATCGAAGGATTGTAACATTGCCTACATGTTTCAATAGGTTTCTGTGTATAAAAAACTTTTACTTCTTATTTGGCTTGTAAATACTCCTCCCATAAACTTGAGCTATTGGCTCATATTATGGCGAGTATAATGGAATGTTTAGAATGTTAACAACACAGGCGTAATTTATTTTATAAAAATGATTGGATGTATTTGTTGAACAAAATAAAAAAATAATAATAAACCTTCTTTGTCCTACACAGCGAACATAGGTGAATACCGCGATATAAGAACAAAAATTAGAAGAAAATATTCCGACATAATTTTTTTATAAAATCAATCTCTGGCAAAACTGTCTGTTCATATCTACTGATACTGAAAAAATTAGCATCAGGATCCCTAAGTATTCAATACGACAGTCGCATTCTTTTTCACTTCCGAAATATCATACGAGATTGCAGTGGAACATATTAATTTAACGAGCAAGTAAACCGCTCAAATATTGATATATTCAATTTGAGTTCAAATACTATTAAGAATGCGATGTTTGGGAGAGTGTTGCTATTGGTATTCGTTGTTATATATATATATTATTTTTGATATTTGTTTTTTGGATATTGTTTCTCACTTTTTTATTTACTGCTTAATTTTCTGTCTCACTGTTGGTTAGCTTAGCGTTTTAGAATTTGAAATTATATTATTACAGAAGTCGTTCGTGATTGAGTTTCAGTCAAAATAATTCATGATTATGTTGTAATATTGAAAGTGTGAACTTGTGAATATTCTATATAAATAAATAAGAATTATGAGCCGAGCTGAAAGCGATTTATTATTCCGACTAATCTTGCCTAAGTTTCCATTATAAATTACTGCAGGGAGATTGCTAGTAATAAAAAAAAATATTATATTTTCTACTCTGGGTAATGCTGGGTTTTTCAGTTTGGTTGAGATATTCTAAAATGGTCACCGTTAGAAGTATACCGATAATTTATTTTACCCGTGAATTTTTAAACGAGTCTGGAGGAATATTCTCTTTTTACACGAATACCTCCTGAGTTCGGAAGATTTCAATATTACTAGTCATGTCAGTCCAAGATATCCTTAACATTTTACGATGTATCCACATTTCGAACGCCTCTAGGCGATTTAGAGAAGTCACCTTCAGCGTCCATGCTTCAACACCGTAAAGTAGAACTGACCATACATAGCATTTGATCAACCTCTGTCTGAGTTTCAATTTAACATAATTTTCTGAATAGAGCTATGACGTTGGGTAAGGGGGCCTTGTGTTCGTTTATAGTGTATAAATTAAAAATTAATAACGTGTTTTTGACATATTCGCATTATACTCTTCAGCATTATTAAGTTTTCATTCTCAACATAAAGCCTGCACCGCAGTATTCGGCACCCGGGGTTGCCGGGAAGGAACAGTGGCGGACCCCCCGCGAGGGCTCAGCGCGGATCTCCCGAGCCGGGGAACGCGAACATCCATTTTGAAATTCGTCACGCGTTCGAAATTCGAATTCGAATGAGAGTGAAGTTATTCGCTCATGCGGCGGGTGATTGGACAGGCGCGCCGTGAAATGTTTTCTCATTGGCTGAAAGCTTTTTTCGGCTCCCGGATTGACTGTGTAATGTTTTTTGAGTAGTGTAGGTATTATTTCATGGCCCGAAAGATAAATGTTATTCGGGGCACACAGCCTATTTTGGGTGAACTTTTCAGAAAACACCTTAAATGCCCGCCAAATCGGGGATTCCGATGGCTTTGCTGTGCTCGCACTAAGCCCCCATGTACAACGAAAATCCAAAAGCAATTTTCTTAAGACAAGCAACAAGCGTTTTATTTCCTTATAAATATTTATTAATAAATTATCTACTACCTTCTTCACTAAATAATTAAATCAATTAAATCAATTTATTTTAATAATAGAATTATTAATTTTTACATCGCTTTGTAAAAAATTCACATATAAGGCCTCTTATACAAAAAGTATTTAGACCTATACAAAATTTAAAATTGAAATCTTACGTATATTATTTTTCAAGAAGATGCGGTCTCAAACGTTTTTAATAATGTTTCTGATGCACTGATCCGTTTAATGGAGGGTAGTATTTTGAAAATCGTAAGAATTTTAATGCTATGCATATCTCGTGTTCGCATTTCTATTTATAAAAAAAAATAGAGTAAAATGTGAAAAATTATTTCGCAAAAACTGTAAAAAAATGTTGAAAGCCAGAACAACTATATATTAAATACGAAATCAATCAATTGTGTCATCAACTCATCCTGATACTGATGAAAAGAACAATATTTTTGTATAAATTTGTATCTAATAAAGTGGTGTAACAAAGTTATTTAAATTTAATTAATTAAAAATATTTAATATTAGACAAATCAAAGAAAATCACAAAATGAATCATGATAAATATTGTGAAAATACTCTTAACATAGTACAGAATAAAAACAAATAGTTGTTAAATAAAATCTCGTGAAAAATCCCCCAGGGTATGGATTTATTAAACATGTCTTACTTTTGTTTAACTAATTTTAATTTTTAATTTTACGCTTCAACAGGCGAAGTGACCCAATTACAGAAGCGTTACACACCACAAAACACCCAGGCTTGAGTAAATTACATATATTAATTGTAAACTCACCAAGAATCGAACCCAAAACTCTCGGTGTGAAAAGCCAGTGTCATGCCCACTTAGCCAAGAGGGCGGTATAGGGGTAATATTTTAACTGAGTACTTAAATTGTACCTAGCGCTCATATATAAATTTGAATTCCATGTGTGTAAAAATAATTTAACCAAATACTGCCATATTCCTGTTCGATGTTGAATCTTTTAGAGGCGCCTACCCGCCACTCGGGTTGGGCGTGATTTTTAAATGTCAACCCTTAGAAACTATTTTAATAAACTCATTTATATGTGAAAGGGGACTTCAAAAATATCTCTCATTCCGCAACGGCGATGGCTCCGTCAGATATCTCAAGATTATCTGCGGAAAGGCACAAAAAGCCCACGCGTAAATTCTGACGTCGAGGACAAATAAAAATTCTCCGACAACGATATCGAAATTTTTCTCTCTGGGTAAACACATACGTTCGGCATGTCTCCGATTCCGGCCCACGCCTTCCCACCCCCGGCAAAGCCTTTTTTACTCGTACAAAAAAAATTAGATCATTCTTGAGATTAATTTACATTATTTTATTTTTTTATTTGTGCGAATTAAACCTACTGATGTAAAAACTAAAAATAATGGTTCTTTAATAAAATATAGACAGTTTTCAGACGCATTACGTGTCTATGTAAAATATTGTATAAAATTATTCAGGAATTAAACAAATCCCTTTATTAGGCAAGGGGACTGAGGCACAGCGGAAGTACGTCCCCCCGCGCATATATTTAAGACACATTTATGATGCAGTTAAAGTATTTCGTTCCTTCTAGGTAGAACTCATTAAGTGACATTGGAATAATTTTACATAATGACATACATTCAATGCGTGATACTTAAATTATCGAAAATGTTAAAATTATGAGTTTGACTACTAAATAACTATATATAGACACGGAGTATTCACTTACTGATTTTCACCTGGAATAGAGATGGAAAAAATATTAAAGTAAATTAAAGTAAATTATGATTGTTTCTATTCATAACTAATTTTGGCCAATATTGCGGATAGTGAGTCTTACTCCTAAAGGGACGATTTATTCTTGCACAATTAAATCAAATTGTGAACGAAGCGTATTTTTTACTCCCTTTATATTAATTAACTCGTCTGTCTGTTTCATTGACGCAAAAATTTGGATCGATTTTTAACCCTTTTCTCGTGATCCAATCGAGCTGAAACTTTGCAAGCAGATTTGTGGTGACGATCAAGAAGATTTGTCAAATATTCGTTAAAAAAAAAAATAATTATAGTATAATTTTGGATTTTTATAAATTTTTAATGGTTTTTTCATATAACTTACTCAGTTGTATGAAAATATTTGGACGCATCTGGTAGAAGCGAAACCTGATTATATTATAATTTTGGATTTTTGGAAATTTTTTATTACTCCCATTCGTAGTGTCGCCCGACCGAAGCCCAACGCGTAGGTTAAGCGCCAAACCAGTTTCCACTAGTAAATGAGAAAGAGAGTATAATAAAAACATGTTTTTTATGGGTTAGTTTTTTACAACTGACGTTTTTTTTAATTTTAAAATTTTGTTTAATATTTATTTTTTTAATTAAAACATCATTTTGTAACAAAGCGCGACTTATTTATTAAGAAATTATGTTTTTTAAGAGTATTAGTTTGGAAGGAAAACTCGAACCAAGAAATAATATTCTTCCATGGAAATATTAAAATACTTGAGAAGCTAGTGGTGTAGTAGTGGGTATGACTCATCTAGCGATCCGGTGGTTTGTGGTTTGGTATCAGGACACCAATAAGTTAGTCTGTCTTAATTTCATAATTTCAAGCTTTTAAATTAGTTTTAAAATAGTCAGATTTTGATGCGATACGTATTCCATGTAATTTCTATTAAGATCTTCCACATAAGGTCCCCTTTCAAGTATATGTAGGCAATTGTATAAATCATGTTCGACTGTATAATGATGATAACAAATGGCCACACGTATATTATTCTTTTCCACAATAAAATTGTGATTAAACATTATTTATAGAAATTTTACTCTCCCAAATTCACCTAAAAATATTGTAATTTAATATTAATATTATATTGGAAATAAATGAACTGTAAGTGTAGTATTGAAAAAGTAACGGGATGCCTGTAATAAAAATTAGGGATCTAAATTTTTAAATTGTAATTTGAACTCATCACAACGTGTGGTAGTCATTGTCACCATTGAACTCGTCAAGTTCTACTAGTAAAGAGACATTCACAGCGTGGATACAAGATGCGCCAACGGCGCGGCACGTACGGCAAACACGCGAATTCTTTTACCCGATTCCGGATCGAATTATTATTCCCGCCTTGAAACGGAACGGAACGCGCAGCCCCCTCCCTACCGCCCCCCCCTCTCTCGACAGGACTTGTCCCATTCTTATGCGGAACAAGGGTTCGAAATTTAAATGTTGTCGTCTCCATTTGCACATTCCTACCGTGCGTTTCCCGCGCTCGGGGTTTATCAGGCTTTTGATACAAAATGTACGCCGGAAATGAGATAAATATGTATGGGGACGAGCGTTTGAAGGCGGCTTTTTACGACACCGCAAATATTTGTTATTTTTATTTTATGAAAAAAAATAATTTCACCTATAAATTCCTCACAATATCATCATAAAAAATCTTTTATGCGATTAATTCTTGAAATTTTTATCATATAATTCTATATTTTATACAGCGTTATCAATATTTGATAGAAAATGGTCGTTAAATCTATTAGAAATGCGAATCGTTAACATTTTATATAAAAACATAAAATAAATGCTTAATTAGTATTGTGTTAAGCGTATAATAAAGGATAAGGTTAAAATTCAGTAAAAAAAAAATTAACAGATTCAGAAATATTAATTGGTACATCGTTTATAAAAATCCGTTGGTTATATACTACGTGTCAAATTTCTTCATAGGTTGAGTTTTTATATCGCAGCGCTTATTTTTCGAAAATAACAAAAGTTCCCATGACTTCTAAATCATTTAATTTTAGATAAATCTCTGATCTGTTTGAAAATCGATTGCTTGGTAGTGATGTTTCCCAACCGTAGGCTCCATACCAAAATTCACTCGGGTACCACATTTTTATTTTTAGCATTAAGATATCTCATTTTATATATTTTTTTTCTTTTTCATCCTCTTCGTCATGGGGCTACTAGTATTCTTTATTTTTTTCGCAGAGTCTATCATTTTACAAGCCTTTTTCCTTATGGTACTGCCGTGAAAAGCTGTTATCTTTCCCATGCGGTAGACATGTCCAAGCCAAATTAACTTAGATTTAAAAATGTTCTTAATGTAATGGAGATTTTTTTATTTTTCATACCAAGATCGATTACTCAACGTCACCCTCACAACATAGGTCAGAGATGTTACATAAAAAATATATTTTAATATTTTAAAATTGAGTATGTACCTACCGTTGGTTTCTCATCCCTTCTGCAGGCGGCATCTGACAGGCACCATCAGTCTTCCCCCTCGTGCTTCATTCTTCCAGGAATGGAACACAATCTGGACTAAACAATTTCAATATTCGATCGGACAACGGTGTTTCCTGTTTGGCGTACTGCTGTTTTCACTATATATTATATATTCGTTTATTTTTATCTACACCTGAATCCGCCAGCTCACGTGCTGGATCCCCTCTCGGGGGAAATGACTATCGAATTTATTTCTTAATTTAACACTCAATATGAGTCGGGAATTGCTCATTCACGTTACGTTACTTTACTACGTTACATCGCTCGTGATTTTCAATTTTATCTGAATTTACGTGCCTGCTTAAACGTAAACTTTTGTGTTTATTTTTTATTAGAAAAATGTATGCACGTTGACAGGAACATTTTACAAAAGAAAGAAAGAGAATGATACTATATAATGTGATATGATGAGAAAGGAAGAAGATCGGATATGTGTTATGATATATGCAATGAAGATCTTTTATAAAATGCTAGAGATATGAAAGGCTAAAAAATGATAAAATTCAAAATTGAATATATAAAATATTTATAAATTTTATAAATTAAAATAATTAATATTTTTTTGTTTATAAATGAATATTCACACATTTACATAAATTTACTATTTTGAACTTAAAAGTTAATAAATACACAAAAAATAGCAAATTATATTAAAATTGTCCACATAGAGATATTCATTAAATAAGACAAATTAATTAAGGCTCACAGAGACAATGTTATGTATACGGGGAACATGTATGGAAGTGTTTATAGACAAGCCACAGTGTTTTTAACCTTTATTAGCTTTGCTTAATTATTATTATATTAGCGTATTTTAGTATATATGTTAAATAATTCGGAAGATCATAATATGTATTAAAAATAATATAGCATAAACTTGCACTTTTAAAGTATAGAAGTACCATATACATATAGAGATACTAGCGGCGACAACTATGTATACCAGGGGTGTGCAGTGAGAACAAAAACATGACTTATTCCTAAGCATAAATAAAAAAAATCCGTAATAATTAATTATTTTTTAACACTTTAAAAACATCCAGGCTTGAGTAATTAATAATAATAAAAAAGACATATCTCGTAGTATTCCAATCACAATAATTAATATACTGTTCAGATTTATTATTTCATAGTATTCTGCCAGATATATATTTAATGTCGATTTTTTTTTCAAATATATTTTTAATTAAAAGTCATGCTTCTTGTTCTCACTGCATGCAAGATAGATAAATAACCGATACAAAACTATCAATATTTTGATATGTGTGGATGTTCTTAAGGTGGAATTGTGGACGTTGGTTGCATTTTGTAAAGTGATCAGCTAAGATACAGGCCATAAGCCCTGTGGCTACCCTATAAACGCTTCAATGTTTTCTATATAAATAGTTTCGAATCTGCGAGACTTCTATAATTATTTTTTTAATTTTACTTTCTTAAAAATAGAATAATATTGAAAGAATTTTATCATTTCACATTTACAAAATGTTTGCCGGGAGCATTTTTGCAAAAATACGTTGATAATATTTTCACTTTCAAAGTATTAAGGCTTTTGCAGGCTTAACTTCCCCCACCCCTCGCACTGTTTGTGTCCCAGCGATAACATTATCACACTGCAGCGACCTGCAGACTGCAAATACCGCCCGGTGCATTTCCTGCTCTCGTAATACTTAAGATAAAATGCAGCGCCGGTCCACAAGTGCAAGAAAAGAGAATTGGATGCTGCGCCCGTGGCGCGGGGAGGTATTGAAAGTTGTCGGGGAGAGATGAGAGATAAGAGTTGGAAATTACCTCCAGTAAAGTGGGCTTTTGGGCAATATGGCAAACAGATAAAATGGTATTTAATAATAACACAGATACAGGTACAGCTAAAATGCGTTACGATTAAACATTGTTTTTATAAAACAGTTTTCTTAGCATTTACTGATAAAATTGATTTGAAAGTTGTATTTATGTTTGTTATGTAGTAAATTAGGAATATTTAATGTAGTATGTTAATAAAGTAAAAATGTAGTAAATAAAGAAAACAGGTACAGCTAAGATGCGTTACGATAAAATATTGTTTTTATAAAATAGTTCTCTTAGCATTTACTCATAAAATTGATCTGAAAGTTGTATTTATGTTTGTTATGGTGTAAATTAAGAATATTTCACTGTGACGTATTATTTAAATATATTCATAAATTTTCATAATTAAGTGGAATGTTAATAAAAAAAAACCGAGATGCCATATCAACCACGGTGCAAGGATTAATTCTATGTATACTTCAGTCCTTTAAGAGAAAAATATTAATTACAAAATTGTATATACCTACTTATATATATTTTTTGATTTGAGTGAAAATATGAAATGATAAATAAAATATGGCATATATAAAAAGGTATGTAAATTTTTTTGGTAATAATATTCAGCTCTCGATGAAGCGGCTCAGGATAATCGTTTGTGTTAAACGTAAGACGAAATTCAACAGTTACATAAATAAAGCACTGGAATTTTTATTATGTAATTTTAAACAGTTTTCAAACATTTTTTACCGTACGTATAACATAAAACCAATAATGTGTTTTAAAATGGTAATATAACTGAAGAAGGAATAAAAATTACATTTTAAATAATGATGAGATGGTGCAGCGGCATCTATGGAGCAAAGTGCACGGTGAATGGAGGTTAAGCGGTAACTGCGACCTTAACTGAATAATAAAGAAAAAGAAAACTTCTCAAATGATAATGCCACGTGGTTATCCTAACGCTATTCTCTAGGCTATATTCCATGCTTGAATGAGTAAATACTGAAAATGCAGCAGCATTCCTAGGATGTCTGTGCATTTCAAGCTTTTATTATTATGGGGTTAGTATCTCAGGTAGTTTAAAATGACAGAAATAACAGAGATTGAACAAGGCATAATATTAAACAACCGACAAAAGTGTGCAAAATGCTGTACAGTTGTAAGAAAATAACTCATGTGTAAAAATAATTAGCACGCTTTTAACGTTCATTCCTGGAATTTCTGGATTCGATTAAGATGATCCAGAAATCAATCCCTGGATTGTAAAACTCATATTTAGTCTTGATCTAATTTTAACGTCATGAAATGAACAAAAAATAACCACCCCGAAAGTTTTAGGTTTGTACTTACAAAAAACATACAGTAGATGAATGTTTATAAACGAATTAAAGATAGAATTATTTTAAATAAAGCAAACCGTTTGATATTATGGATTTATAAATAGAGGTGTGCGATTTTCTACAAAATAAATATAATTAAATGATGTTTTTCGTAATATAACCATTACAATTATTAACATTGACATGTTATTAAGATTTAAATACAAGGTGTAATTCAGATGTTATTTAGATTTAAATACAAGGTGTAATTCAGGTGTTATTCAGATTTAAATACACGATACAATTTAGGTGTTATTCAGAATAAAATACAACGTGTAATTCAAGTGTTATTCAGATTTAAATACAAGGTATAATTCAGACTGTAACGATATTGGCCTATTCAAATAGACATTGCTGAAAAATTATACGAAAATATCTATCTGCTAAAGTTTATAATAAAGAGAAGCTTCACAACCCGTTAAATACTCTATAATTAAATACTTGCCGGATAAGTAGGTGCGGGCGAGCTTTATTATTTCTGCACGCGGGCGTGTAAAGCAGGCTTTATGTTATTTTATTCTGATGAAGCGAGCCAATCAAAAACGTTTGTCCGCGGAACGAATTCGGCCAATAAGAGGCATTCTGAGAGTTAGACTTTGGCTTTTACACGCTGGTTGGAATCAAAGATGGCGCGAGATAGGGACTATTTTTAGGCGTTACAAATTAGAAAGCGGCACTTGAGTTTTCAGCTTGAAGGTCGGCGGAGGCTTTGTCGAGGAGAGTCCGAAGTAAGGAAGATAATTTGGTTGGACCGAGGAAAAAGCCAGAGGTTGATAATAATTCAAAGAGAATTGGAACAGTGAAAAGATAAGCATTTCCAATATTATTTATTCCTATTGCCTTTTATGTGTATTATATTTGGAACCTTATATTACTATGCGCTCATCAGATTTAATAATTCATAGTTTTGCGTGATAATCCAGCGGGCGTTCTTTCCTAATACTTGTGTAACTTTCAAATATGCGGAGGAATTTTGTGTTGTCTGTGCTGGCGATTGAATGCACGGATTTCTATATGATTTGTATTGTTTTGGAAATAATTGGGATCGGAGTATTTATGTGGTTTATTTGAACAAGATACATGTTGTGGATTGTTTTGTTACGTATTTTGGGCCTAGGGATAATTATTACTATACGCGCTTCAGATTTTAATATACAAGAAATCGTGATATTGCGACTGTGATAATTCCAGCGGGTGAATTATTGCATAACGCTTATGAAATATATAATTCTGTCGCTGTTCATATGAAAAATCATTTAAATTTGATATTCATATATTACCAAAGATATAAAGGCTTTAAAATGGAATATTTTACTGACGAAGGGTGTTTCGTGTTTGTTTGTGGGATTTAAAATTCAGAATAATTATGTATATTTAATGTCGCGAGGTTCGGAATGTACGAGAGATTCTTCAGGGCGGATGTATCCTTATGCAAAAGAATGCTTTGTTATCTATACTGGCGATTGAATACACGGATTTCTATATGATTTGTGTTATCTTGGGGATAATTCGGAGTATTTATGTGGTTTTGATATCTCGATTGTCAGAGTGATATAAATTCAGATCGTGCGAGGAGTTTCCTACTAAGGAGTTTCCTACTAATAATATATTTAAAAAAAAATGAATCTGGATTTTATAATTATTTTATTAAAACACGGATGTGAGATTATTGGACAAGGTACATGTTTGTATTGCATATCATTGGGCAATCGTATTAAACACGATTTATTCCTATCAAGTTCTTATAAAAACGTATTTCGAATTGTACATGTTGTATATAAATAATTAATTTAGATGCAGCCGGTCTTCAGCTGGGGGACACATTTATATTTTCTATTACGGTTAATTATTTTTACTATCGGGCTGTATTCGAAGGAGTTGTGCGTAATCAATGTCGCGATTGCTTGTCTGATCTTGTTTCAATTAGTACGAGAATTTAATTATGTGTTTTGATATCACGATTGTAAGCGTGATATAAATTCAAATCGTACGAGGAATTCCCTACAAATAATATATTTTAAAAATGCATCTGGATTTTATATTTATTTTATTAAAACATGAATGTGTGGTTTATTTGAACTCGTTACATGTTTGTATTGCGTGTCACTGGGCAATCGCTTAAACACGATTTGTTCCTATCAAGTTCTTATAAAGACGTATTTCGAATTGTATATATTGTATCTATTTAGATTAAGCCGCATTTATCAATTCTAGAAAGGGTTTTCTGCTTCGAATGCAAGATATTATTTACAGGTCAGCCTGGCATATGAATAAGAATTGTTATACTGCCGCCGTCTATCGAACTCAAACAAGTTGACCTTCGGTCTTCCGTGGCCGTGATAGTTTTTCATATGACATTGTTTTATTCATTCAATATTAGATATTTGAAATGTTTTTTTTACAACATATTCCATTATTGTGGGTCGTTTGCGGTTAGATCAGGGGTAGTTAACCTTCGGTCTTCCGTAGCCGTGATAGTTTTTCATATGACATTGTTTTATTCATTCAATATTAGATATTTGAAATGTTTTCTAGAACATTATTCACTATTGTGGGCAGTTCGCGGTGTGTTCAGGGGTGGTTAACCTTCGGCCATCCGTAATCGCGATAGTTATTCATATGGCATTGTTTTATTCATTCAATATTAGATATTTGAAATGTTTTCTACAACATTTTCCATTATTGTGGGCAGTTCGCGGTTTGTTCAGGGGTAGTTAACCTTCGGTCTTCCGTGATCACGTTATTTACTTATATGACAGATTGTTTTGCTTTGTTCGTTTAATATAAGTAATATCATATTTTTATGAGTTACCGTAATTATTTATCTATATGATTTTATTATTGAGAGTGATGCAACGAATACTACCTTCACGAATACGAATATCAGGCTTACTATTCGGTGAATACGAACGCGAATATTTCCACCAAGGTGGGGGGGGGGAACTTGAACATACTTGTAAATATAATAACCTTGATGCGACGAATACTACCTTCACGAATACGAATATCAGGCCTACTATTCGGTGAATACGAATGCGAATATTTCCACCAAGGTGGGGGGAGAACGCAAGCATACTTGTAATTGTATTGTTTATGTCTGCTTGTGATATCACTATACGGCGTAGATGAACTAGTTTGAAAGGGCTTATGTTCTGTATGTGCTTGGCGTAGAGGGAATAGTCTTCTTGTTTCTAGGATCCTATACAGGTTTACAGGTGCTGATATTGAAATATATATACAAGAAAAACACTATTTTGGGAACCATTAACTGGATGGCAGATATTGAAGCACACATACACACAAGGAGGACGTTATGTTAAATACATGACTGGAAAGTTGTTATTGGAAAACACAGGCGTCCAGTCGGCGGGACGCAAGCATACTTGTAATTATATTGTTTATGTCTGCATGTGATATCACTGTACGGCGTAGATGAACTAGTTTGAAGGGGTTTATGTCCTGTATGTGCTCGGCGTAGAGGGAATAGTTTTCTTGTTTCTAGGATCTAATACAGTTTTACAGGTGCTGATATTGAAATATATATATATATACAAGGAAAACACTATTTTGGGAATCACTAACTGGATGACAGATATTGCAGCACACATACACACAAGGAGGACGTTATGTTAAATACATGACTGGAAAGTTGTTATTGGAATACACAGGCGCCACTAGAAGATATGGGCAGTTTGCAGAGAACTTCAACTTCTGTCAGTTAAGGACCTTTTACTATTACTATTCTTTCGCCTTTTACTTAACCGTGGATGAACTAGATTGAAGGGGTTTAGGTCCTGTATGTGCACGGCGTAGAGGGAATAGTTTTCTTGTTTCCAGGATCTAATACAGTTTTACAGGCGCTGATATTAAAATATATATATACAAGGGAAGTGAAGGGCTACACAGGCGCTGGTAACTACTCAATTTTGGAGAGAACCCGCAATATGATTTCGGATCAGGATGCCATCTCAGAAGCAGACCAACTACAGAAATAAGATAAGAACCTTTAATATTATTTATTCCTGATGTTTTCTTATGTGTATTAAATGGAATGTTCGTGCTACATAATTTGTCATGGTCACATAATCACTATTCATTTCATTACGTGGGTTCAGAGTTCGACGGCAACGGACGCGGTAACAAGTTGGTACTTGTCGGGGCGTGACGTCGGAATTATTTCTTAATTATCTTTAGGATAGAAGCGAGGTCATTGTACGTGCATTCTGCATTTCAAACGTTTTACTAACATATATAAATACATATTATTGCGTTTTACAAATTGAATATGATCGCGGGAAATAGGCATTCCGTCCGGTTATGCAATGTTAACTTCCAACGTAGCATAATGAGATCTTATTACCGGTGCTAGACTCTCGAGGTTAGTCACGTGATTGTTGTATAAATGGAATAGTGAAGGGGATTGAAGAATGAGATACACTCGCAATACAGATAGTTGTATGTAACTGCGATCAAATGACGGGGTGCGTGTTCTCGGTCCAGGGGATGAACGGGACTGCGGGGACACTCTGGGTGGGTCTAAGTAGAATTGCGCAAAGCCTCCACACAGTTAAAATGTGTTCAGTCAAGCAAAGGTGAAGCATTTCGAATCGGACCAGAGCGTCGTGCCTCAAACACAGCCGGAGGGAAGAAGCCCCTACGTTCTTTCACTCCCTTGGCCCGACGAGCTCGAATTCCGGATATGAATGTTCATGAATGTCAGCTAAAAGACTCAGGTAGCCGTACCTCAATCGAAACCTTCGTTCGGGACCTCATCAACGTACGAGACAGGGCGTTCCGCATGGACGAGCAACTATGAGAAGCAAATGAAGGGGATTGAAGAAAGAGATACACTCGCGATACAGATAGTTGTATGTAACTGGGATCAAATGACGGGGTGCGTGTTCTCGGTCCAGGGGATGAACGGGACTGCGGGGACACTCTGGGTGGGTCTAAGTAGAATTGCGCAAAGCCTCCACACAGTTAAAATGTGTTCAGTCAAGCAAAGGTGAAGCATTTCGAATCGGACCAGAGCGTCGTGCCTCAAACACAGCCGGAGGGAAGAAGCCCCTACGTTCTTTCACTCCCCTTGGCCCGACGAGCTCGAATTCCGGATATGAATGTTCATGAATGTCAGCTATAAGACTCAGGTAGCCGTACCTCAATCAAAACCTTCGTTTGAGACCTCATCAACGTACGAGACAGGGCGTTCCGCATGGACGAGCGACTATGAGAAGCAGGAAGCAATTTAATAATCTATACACTGCGCGAGGACCTTACTAACACCATCATACTCATCATTCACCACCTTTTCTAACTTGCTGTATACAGAGACCTTCGGGGTTCTCCTTTCCCGGCCAGCGAGAAACATATCAGGAATTACACAATCAACTGTAATAATCATGCTGTTTTACCATCATTTAATATCTCTAGTCAATAAGACTACACCGTGGGATCAATCACATCAACTATAATTGGCGATGCTAACATGGCTCTGACTGACGCGCTCAAGGAAGAGTCTTTTCCAGTCACCCAGTTAGTTCATTCAGCCCTTTAATCAGCAGTAAACATCATAATAATCCGGCTCATGTAGCCGCAACGTGGGATCCTCATCATAATACACCAGTCAATTTGACTGCCCCGCGGGATAATATACAAACCTTAATATCAGACGCGGGATTTCTTCCTGATATGTTTGTCGCCGGGAAGCGAGGACTTCGGGGGATTCCAGCAGGAGCAATAGAGTCTCGGCTTGATCTTGGTCTGCAGCTTAGTGTGGGAGGTTATGTCTAAACAGGAGTTAACCACCGGATGCGGCGATGCTCTGGGGCCGCATCCCCCTCCCCCCTACAGGGGGGGGGGCATCTAGAATCCACGTTTGAACAAAAGTGGTTAGACACTTCTTAAATTTCACTTACAAAATCGTATCTTCCATTCCCTTAGAATCTCGGGCTGTGATAATGTCAGACAAAGCTTGCCCTGAGCCTCTGTTGCGCCTAGTTGTTGTGAATATAAATATGTTAGTCTTCCCCAATTATGTACTATGAACAGATTGAGCAGATCGGACAACGTGGGACGCGCTATTGATAGGTTTCTTACTCGTGTTTTTGAATATAACGTATGCTATTATATCTTGTAAATCTGTCGTAAATGGGTACCGCGTGTGGTTGTGCTAACACTGTTCTAAGCTGCTATTATGAGATGTTGATAATCAAAGCGGGCGGAATCTTTAGCGTATGCCGTTAACTTGGCAACGATTGTATTGCTTTATATTACAGTATTTTAACCCCGGTGGTATTGTATTTATGGCGGTGCAATGTAAGGGAGTTTTGCTACTAGCGTTTATTCCTCAGCTACGCCGCATATAGTTGGCTTTTAGGCCGACTCAGGACGTGGACGATATCGGCTATCTCTCGTATAGGCGAAACTGTAGAATTCTGGAACGGTTTCTAGAAGGGCCAAAGTAATTTCGGAAATATGTTAAAACATAAATATATATAAATATATATATAAATGTCTCTAGCATTTCGTCTATAAGTGTTCGAAGATTATACGTGGATTTCGTGTCGATAACGGTTAGGCGTTCTATCATCTTTAGTAAATAAATACCTTATGTTTATTACGAGTACGGATTAGTTTCGTGCGTGTGTTACTTCCATAGTTAGGTAAGAATTCGTTCTATATTAGTTTAGTCGCGTTAATAAGAATACGAATCTCACCACATATCAAAAGAATTTTGGATAGCTACGGACACAACAGAGGAGGAATTTTCCTAACCACTAGATAGATCACGACTGGCCAATTTTGAAAATATAAATTCTTAACAAAAAAAAAAAAAAATATTAGCTTTCATGTAAATATACGTCCGAAGTTCTAAGTTCGACTTAAGTTTTCATCTAGTAGCTTAAAGCATAAAGTGTGTGCTTAAAAGTCCCAAAAGCCGTAATAAAGCTCAATTCGGTAGCTTAAAGTCTCAAGCTTTGGGCTTTTCGTAAAACTTATATTATTAAACTTTATAGTTAGGTATTTAGCTTAGGTGTACAGGTAGTTACGTTACAGCCCGTTGACGGTCTGTTTATTAAAAAATAAATAAAAATACATCAATTTAGTATTTTTATTTTTTAATACAAAAAGAGATTAACTTTAATGCTTGGAGGGGTACAGCGTATTTAAAAGATATTTTTTATTTTTAATTGTTTTTTATAGTGTTAATTTAACTTATTTATTTGTTTGATCTCGGTTATTTAACTCAGTTGTTTAACTCTATCTGGAATATTAAATAATTGTTATATTATATAACATGTATTTATACCTTTTTAAAGAATTTCATGTACTGATAATAATTATTATAATACAATTATTTTATTTTGAATGTGAAAATTTTACTGTAATCAATTCAAATAATTGCTGAGTTTGTAATTACTCAGAGCAATTTCTCCGATTGCTGTCACCACAAATGCACGTTGATTATATCAACTGAATACAAGATCATTAGAGCTATATTCATTACACTCGTAATATAGATAAATACGTACTAAAAGATTGCACTTAGGTCCGTTGATTGCGGTATTGTATCCTTTGCACTGCACTTTGTTCGTTTGACGACACTAGAAGTGCGCCTCAGTAGAGTAGGTACTTGTACATTTTGGGATGATGCATTAATTTTAAAAGATAATTTAAATAAAAAAAATACACTTATACTTTGTATAAACTCATTTATTATATAATCGACATGTTTCGGGGGCATTGGTCTCTTCACCAGGATACAGCGTATACCAAAAATTAAAATTGGAAGTATAAACATTAACAAGAGCATAAAATAAATATATGCAATTTGAATAAGTAATTATGAACTGACGTGATTTTTTAAATTAATTTAAATTACCTTGTGCATAAAGGTATTAATTACATATCATATATTAGCATAACAGAATGAGAATATGAAGGCTTATCCACTTTTAATAGAGAATTTAATCCACGTGTTTAAATATGAGAGGCATTGTCATATATTGTTAAGTAATAAGTAGCACTTAGATAAGTGAAAAAAATATAATGTAATAAAAATCAAATATATCTATAAACATTAGATTATATTATATAAACTAAGAATTAAGGAAATTTAGTAATAACATTTAAAAGAATACAATAATTGATATTTGAGTACATTTTTCAAATTGGTTTGATTTTTTTTAATTTTTCCGTCTTCCTTTCATTGGGATGAACATTAAAAATATTGTTTCTTGATAGGTGAAATGATGCTGGGCTGTGCTGGTATTATATTTATGTTAAAAAATATTTCCACCTGATCTCGTTTAACAAAAACAGCTCAATGCATTATAATTGAAGTACATTTTGTGAGTTTGAATTAATGCATTTTTTTGATAAATTGATTAATATTTAAGACAGTAAAAATGTTGACAAGTTTCCATGTTGGGAACATTGAAGGTTTCCCAACATAATATTGATGATTACTCTCTGGACTATTTCTACTGGTAGTAAAATTATGCTATTAAAATAAATTTAAAAGGTTACTATTTACAAAACGGGTTTGGTTTTAATTATAATATTTAATTTGCCTTTAATTTTATTTTCTAATTTCCAGATTTTCTTATTTATCAAACAGTAATTCTATGTTATTTGAAAGTAAAATTTAGAAAGATTTTAGATAATTAAAAAGACATAAAAATCAAATCAACAAAAAAAATATTGGTAATTGATTAACAAATTTGGTTTTAAATTTCACTGAACTTTGATTCGAAAAATTGCAAGTTCACAATAAGAATGTGTTCTTGAATATAATTTAAGCGTTTAATATCAAATGTGTCCAATATTAAAAATTGAATTAAACGGTTAATTCTGGCGTCTCCTAGCGGCAGTTACACAAAGTAATTTGTGCCTACCGCACCAGAAACGCATAATATATGATAATCAATGAATGCGACTTACAAATAAGATATATTGGCGAAAAAGTACCAGGCATTGATATCTTGTAATTGGTAACATACCTGCCCGGAAAGCTAGGTGATTTGGGTTCAAATCCCGGTAGCAGCCAAAATATTTTTTTAATAAATTTTGTTTTAAATTTCACAGAACCTTCTGAAAAATTGCAAATACACAAAAATTGTTATTTTTTCCTTTATTGAAAGAGACTTTTTTATTTGTTCAAGTTATTAATCATGCATTATTATGCTGATACTGTGTTAAATTATCACACATTATTCTTATCGAAATTATATGAAAACGATATCGGGTGCGGCGATCAAATTTTCTGTCTGTAGATTCAAATAAAGCAAAGTTTCTTTCATTCAGCCACCAAGACAACCTTTAAATGATATTAATGAAGTTATCTCAGAACTCCATTATATACCGCGTCTTGCTTCGCATGAGAGATTCGTATTGTCGATAATTGCATTCAACTAACTTTTATGTGTGAAAATGAAGCCTGAGATTGACAAAAGAAAATGAAAATGGTAGAAATGCGTAGGCGCTTGTGTTAACATTTTATGTACAAGAGACTTAATAAATAATTAATAATTCATTTTATTTACATTGACATTTTATTTACAAGATCACTTAAATATTTTAGTTTTTTAAATTAATAAATATTTTACGCTAATTTTGAATTATTATTATATGGTTTAAATTAACTATCTTAAAAAAAATTATTATAATGCAAAAATATTTTCAATAATTTAGTTAATTTTTTTTGTTACCTTCCTCGAAAATATCGGTCCGAGTAACAAAAATATGATTACACTTAATTAAATACTTAAGGCGCCTGCGGGTCCGAGCAACGAGATCGGGGGTGTCCGTGGGATGTCGGAGCCGATACAACTTCCGGTAACAGGGGCAATGGCGCGTGCTGAACAAGATTAGCAGCCTCACCGGAAGTCGGAAAAGCACCACGAGTCATCTCCTTTAACTTATCTCGCTCCGTTACAGAGAAAATGTTTGCTTTCTTAAGATATAATAAAGTTTCTGTGGGCTGCCCCATAAATTTATGTGGGTAGTCACGGGGCAAACAATCATTTGGAAGCTAACTTAGCAAGATTACTTTTATTCCGCCTCCAATAAGCTGTTATAGAGAAGAATCATTTTAAGTAATGCAAATAACTGTCGCATTGTATTTATAATATAACGTAATATATAAAATCTCACTCCAAATCGGTTACGTGATCGAATCATGTCGGGGACATTAATTTATAAAGGGTTTGTGTTTTTATATTACGAATATTATGTGGGTAATAGTAAATTAACTACAATACGAATAATAAAAATGTTCTTAGGTTTTCCCGAGGGTTTAGGATCTTTATGTTAGAGTTTTCCGAGGTATTGTGCCGTTTTTTTATTATCTCTAATAATGAACCTTGCAATTGGGTCCGAAACGTTAATGTCGTAGAATCATGGCGAAATACCATAGGAAACTCATACAAGAAAATATGAAATAATCTTATTGATGATTTTTTAAATTAAATAAAAACCGATGCGTACACAGAATGCTTGTGCTATAAAAATATGACTAACTTGCTGGTGAAGAATGAGGCCCAAGCCGGTAACCACTAATTACAAGACATTAGACCAACAAGCAAGTCATATTCCAAAATATATTTTCTATTTGTACTTTGTCGTATTTCATAGTAAAAATATGTTGTTTTCGTTTTGTATTTGAAATTTTCTTCGACCAAATCCAACTTATATACGAAATCAACATAAAATTATAAATGAAATCTCAAAATACCCTTCTTGTCGGCAACTCATCAAACCAACTCAGATTGAAGGTAAAGAATAAACCGATCCAGTCGAAAATCCATTGAGGCAGGTTTTGTTTCTCTGCGCAAATCCACTTACAATCTGGGAAGATCGACCGAACACGAATTCATATATCATTCCTCCGGAGACGGAGGGTCAATACGCCGGAAGGAGTCCATCCCCATCCGCCAGTGCTAACCATTTGGACAAACCGTATGGGGTAGATTACCCCGTGAAATTGTACAAGATTTCTCCTTTGTGCGGGGTCGTTCGGTTTCTCTAAAAAGAAAAATAAATGTCTGTATTTGTTTGCACCAAATTATTTGAATGCAGTCGAAAGCAATTTATCCTCAAACTCTGTAATAGGATTTTATATTTGTATCATTTAATTGAAAAATATACAAGATTCGTTAATAAACTAAATGTTACATTCTTATTGTGAAGTTGCAATTTCAGAACAAAGTTCTGCGAATTATTAAACAATTTTTATTAATAAATTAGAAAAGACATACAGAAAAAATCAAATAAACGAAAAAATATTTAAATGCCACCGGGACTCAAACCACGGACCTCACATTCTATCCGGGAATGGCGCGTTATCCAATTTCGCCATGGCACTCTGGTAAGTTAACGAAAATTTTACAACCTTATATGTAGTCTGTTTTTAATTGATTAAAATTTTTATTCCATTTTTAAAGCAATTCACTTTTTATAATGTTAATGTCTACCAGCGTTAAACGTAGGAGGCGTAAATTGATCTAAAATATATATACCATTGATTTTATCTATAATACATATAGTATATTTTTGACGGGCCGTCGAGAAGCAATGGTGTCATGTAGTTGCCGCGCTGCAGTTCGCGTGTTCGAGGTTCGTGTTATATTTATTTTTTTATTTTCTCCAATTCCTTTTTTTTGTCGTGAATTTCAGGAAGTTACGGACTTACTGGACAGACAGATAACGAAATTATTATATTTCAAAGATTAAGTTCCATGACGTGAACTATTAATTAAAGAAAGTTTTTTTTGCCAACAAACTCGATAATGATACAATGATTAGTGTAAAATTTTACAACTCGATACTTTGGGCACCATTTATATATAATTTTTATAAAATTTTTGTTTTTTCGTCTCCCTGACTGAAATTGAAGGCACTCCGCACACATAAATAAATTAACAGTTTTGTTAATATTACAAATGTGTTTATAATATTATTTACATTTCAACTGCAAATCATTACAAATGAATACTCGTGTCTATGTGTATCTATGAATAAAATGTAGGGAAACTATCGCCTAAATAATTCAATTTAATTTTAAACACACACACAACCTGCAAGATTATTTTCTTTCTACAGCACGTTATTTTGGATTAAAAATATATGACAATTCATTATTTTATTATAAACTTCCATTTGTGAAACTGGATTGTGCGACATTGCCTGCGACTTCAATCATCTTTACCATCTCATCTGCAAAACAACATA